>JAOSBK010000007.1:30629576-30644307 GCA_027568895.1 Erythroxylum shatona
AGATTGTTCTGAGTTACAGAACTACTGTATCGGCATCTGATGTTACCATTTGAAAATCCATACTCGCGGAAGCATCCATTTCACTTTCAATAACAAGCAAAGGTTATTGAAATTTGCTAATAAGCAAAGGAGGATCTACTCTTTATCTAATAAGCAAAGGAGGATCTACTCTTTATCAAAGGTTGCCATAATCCTGTCTTTGCCACTAAAAAGTCGAAAGTCAAAAATGATGATGAATGGAATTTGCTCCATCGGTAGGTATGTGGCATTATTAGACAATGGGTAGATGACAATGTTTATAACCTCATTGTTAATGAAACTCATGCACACATATTATGGATAAAGCTAGAAGAGTTATATGCTAGCAATACAGGGAATAATAAAATGTACCTAATAAAGCAACTGATGTATTTGAGATACTAGGGTGGTACTCTGATGTGTGATTACATGAATACATATCAAGGGGTCATTAATCAGTTGGCAAGTACAGACATCAAGTTCAAGGAAGAGGTGTAGGCTTTGATGTTTATCGGTTCTTTGTCAGATTCATAGGAGGCTTTTAGGAGCTCACTTACAAATTCAACCATAAGTTCTAAAACTTCCTTGGCTATGGATTCAGTCAAGAGTGTAGTCCTGAATGAAGAGATGAGAAGAAAGACGCAAGATTCCTCTTCACATTGACAAGTCTAAGTTACAGAAAATAGGGGGAGAGGTCAGAGCAGAGTTCTGAAGAACAGAGATAAAAGTAGAAGCAAGTCACGAGGTAAATATTCTAATATTGAATGTTATCATCATGGTCAGAAAAGGCATGACAAGAAATTATAGGTTGAGATTGATTCTTGTTCGTGTATATATTCTGCACTTTTCTAATGAAATAAACACAATATCGTAAACCATTATCTTCTTCCTTTTTTTATAGAGCTTTATTGACAGATGATCTCTTGTCTGGCATGGATTTATGAACCTCAAGAACTTTGATGTTCTTGTTCAAAGGCAGCTTCGGTAATATCCTGCACACCAGAGATTGTAGACTTACGCCTAAATTTCTACAGTGATCACCAGAGAAGTTTATCAACAAAAATGGGGAAAAGCCTAGGTGCTCAACTTGATTATGTCTTCCTGGAGTGTAAATTTGGGAGATGTCCTCAGAAATTTCCTAGCAGGCATAAAGTAATGTTAGTTTATGCCCTCAACCAATTACCTTGATTGTAGTTTTATGATAATAGTTTAAAGGCATTATTTATCTTGTATGTGTTTAGATATATATGATAAAGTTCATGAGATGATTATACATTATAAATGAAATTATAATGAGATTATAATTATAAGATTCATATTACATCTATGTATTATCCCAAAATTGTTCCTAGTCATTATTTTATTAAGATTGGACATTAATAGAACATAAAAAGACTAGCATTCGTTATGTTTTTTTCTTATGAAGAAAATAGTCAATCTCATAAGCTAAAGTATGGAGATATTTAAACAAATATATGGGTGCTTATTAAAAAACAAGTTCACTGAACTGACCCGATATAAGAAATCCATTTAGAACATTACTTGCATGTCTATGAAACTTTCATTGTGATGAATGTATAAGTGATCATTTGACTTGAGGTTAGTAAAGTTATCTTTTATAAAGATTGTTATGCTTTGATACTACTTATGGCCTATTTAATAATGAATCGTTTAATCAGTAGTCATTGGATGTAGCATGAATTATAAGGAGGTAGTTGTGTGATCAAGATATGATTCATCACCCTAAAGTAATTAAGAGAATATTTCATCGTTCTCGATTAGTCTTGATTCGGGAAATCATCGGCCAAGGCGGAATGACGCTTTGTAAATAGTTTACAAATGTCATTATTTGAATCGATAGCTAATAGTAAAGAATTAATATGATTGGACTAAAAATGGAGTAGACATTACTTCCGTACTCTATGTCTAATCGGAACATTGTATAATGAAAGAAATGAATTATTCAAAAAAATCATGCAAGGAATGGATACTCAAAGTTATTTTGACATTCCTAAATATTTGAGTGGTCATGACGTGTTGCTAGACATCAATCTTGATCTATGATTATAAAATTTAATTGGAGGATTAAAGATAAATTAAAATGAGTTTTGATTTATCTAATTCTAATTATGAATTACAAATTATCAAAATATTTAGGAACTTAATAAGTCTCACATATAGAATGAGTTGAAGAGAGCAAAATTATTTTAATCAAGTTGAACTTGATTGTAAAGTTTGAAAAACTTTATAATTAAATATGAGATATTTAATAAATCATGATCAATATGAGATATTAAATCTAATTTAGGCATAAATAATATTTAATTAGGATTATTTGTCATTCTAATTAAAGGTTAATTGAAATTAGAATTTAATTTCAATTAAATGACTAAAATGTCCAAAACCTATTATACATAAGCTTAATCTCTAATGAAGCTAATACTTTTTGCTCAATTCTCTCTATAAGAGTTATAGAGTTCTCTCAACTCATTTTGTGGATACCGTTAGAGGCTAGATATTTGTGCAGCTACGGTGGTTAAGACGGATCGGTTTCAGAAATGGTTTGAAGGTTATGATAAGAAAAAATCAAGCTTTGGAATAAGATACAAATTAAGCTTCTGCTTTATTATGATTCATATATTAATCATTTTATAGAATTAAGAGATCTTGGTTTTCAAAAAATTAAAGTTTACAAAAAAATATATAATTATTCTGCTGCAGTTGAGATCGAATCCCAACTCGATTTCCCGACAAGCAATTCAACAGGTAGTCTCACTCGACTCTCTCTATAGATTTCTTTTGCCATGATTTGAAGATTCCATATAGGCTTTTTCTTGGTGTACTTGATGAATGTTATGATATCAAAATCGACACTTGTAAATTTGCAACTACTTTTACACATGTCTCTACATGTTTGACCATATTTATTCTTATACAGTAATCACATTGTGTACATCCATAGTCCATCAGAGTTAGTGGTGCAAAGATTATTTTTTCTCAATGGGACTTGAGTTAGTCATTTTGATACAGATAACTTCCGTAAAGCTTGTATCGGTGGCTATTGCGACCCATTACATGAACCGTCACATTGTTGTACGTGATCTTGTAGATATACATAATCTGTTTTCTCCTTGTAAATTTTGTATGATGGCATTAGCAGAGAGAAATAGAGAGAATAATACTGGAATATCTGGTAACATTCATGTTTTATATTTGAAATTGACGAAACAGTTATCAATTGTGTGGGGAAGCACCCTGCTTCAACTAGGGTTTATCTAACATGTGACCTTCTTGGTCAAGAGGATATATTGGTGAACGTGTCCATACATTTAGGTTAAAGATGTTTGTTGACAAAGCTGCAAATTCTGAATGTTTCCTAATTGTTCCTAAAATCCTCACTCAATATCCATCTTCCCGTTTTCGTATATTTGATGGATTTCCCAAGTTGTATGAAGAAGGGCAGAAAACTTGCCGAGGCTCATGCTAATTTACATCCTGAGCCCTCATTATCCGCAGCACAGTGGTATGCATGTGGGGAAGAATATTTAGATGCTCAAACTCGAAAGAAGTTGAGATTTAATGAAGCTTTGGTGGATTAGTGGTACTGCTATCGCCTGCAACTAAATTTAAAAGGAAACTAACTTCCAGCAATACACATTAATGTAGTAGTGAAAAGTAGAGATCGTTCCACGAGAAATTTTTAACGGTAAAGGTTAACGAGTTTAAAACTAAAACAAATGAGAGGGAGTCTGGTTCACGTAATTTAAGAAATTAGAAATAACAAAAAAACTAAAATTAAACGAAAATATTCAGATCTGAAAATTCAGTAAACAAACCTTAGTTTTGGGCCACTAACGTTATCACACTAATATAGATCCTTAATATAAAACTTAGCCCATCAACAAAATTCATTAGGGGATATTTTCTCTTAAGTTTAAATGAATAGAAACATATATTCTAAACATTCTTATTAATCAACAACTTAGATATGATCATAAGTTCAATTGAGTAATAGCTTTTAGAACTAAGAAACCAATTAACTAGATAACACATGTATGACATGCATTTAATCAAGATGAGTTTCTTCTTAGAATTTTCAACTCTAATGTCATTATCATCATCATCATTATCATCATCATACCCCGAAATCCCGCAATGAAGTAGGGTCTGGGGGAGCCTAATAGTACGCAACCTTATCCTTACATTATAGAGAGGTTATTTCCAGTATGCCCACATGCATATGTGACATGATAATAGAGATGTAAGTTAAAAAGAATAAATACGTAAAGACTGGTAGTAAATCCATATATATACCTGATGGTGACCATAATCTGCTATTACCTTTCACCTTGCCAAGACCAACTATTCTCATTGTTAGCTACGTTATGAGTTTTCCCCGATCAATGTCCTGAGAGTGCGGCATTCCTATGGTTTTATGCGTCCACGAGGTTAAGAAATTGAGTGCACCAAAAAAAATTTGTAAGAAAAGGTTCACACTGTGGATAATACAATTGACACGATGACAAAACCAATTAGTATATAAAAAGTTGAAGCATTGTTTGAACTTAATTGATGTCTCAAGGTGTTAAACATGGATACAATCCAACCTATGTAAAATGTATTCGCTAAAGTAGAGATTGTTGTGTATGGTTGGTATACATAGACGTATAATCTTACAGATCATTGTATATGCACATGTTACGATCTTAGAGTTTATAAAAGAATGCAAGAGTTTCTTAAAAATCTTTGGTGAACATGGGCTGGCATATAGTTGCTAGGAGGTTACCTTCTATAGAATATAGAGGTGAAGATGTATGTTGGAACATAGTTGAATCATGAGGCGTGATAGAAGATTTTTCGAGGGTACAACCTAAAACACAGGTGTGTTATAAATAACTTAAAAGCAAATTTAAGATTTTCCCTTTTTTTTATTGTTGCACTGTGCGGATGTTTGCATATATCTAACATTTTATTTGTTTCTAATGGGGCTTTTTTCTGTGTTGATTGATCTAAAACCATTTATCCATATGGATCATATTGTAAGATAATCAGCTTATTAGGTATTTGTAGATCTGGACACCATCAGGTATATCCTTTGATTATATATCTTACTAATCTGGCTATTAAATAAATCAATTCCTAGTTGCGCATTATAGAAATCAACCAATTCAATCATAAAAGCAATTTGGAAGACACTCAATAGTAATCAACAAAATAAACTTTATTGAAACATCTCACACATAATAGATGATAACATGGTTTCCCTCAACCAAGAAAAAAGATTTAGCTACTTATAACAAAAGTGAAAATCAATAAAGAAATAGCCAATTGTAAAGTCTCTATCCTTGGTCTTTCTTATAAAATCCGAAAATTCCTAGAGAAATGCTGCAAAAATTGAAAGACCTAACTATGGCTGAACAAAAACAAGAAGAAAAACTGTAGAAAAATTCTGAAGAAGAATGTAAAACTATCCCTAAAGTGCTGATGTGAACAATAGCAATTCCCCTCCTTTTATGCTATTTGATCCTTCCTGTCTCTCCTTTTTTCCATGGTCTTTTGCAGATAATCTTCCCCAAATTCATGTGACAAATCCCTATCAATAAGGATGCAATCTGATTCTCAAAATCCTGAAAATCTCAAGTGAATCAGATCTGCATTTGAAAACAGATTCTGCAGATAGTCTTTGTCCTTGTACGTGCCCACACTTAGTCACTAAATTTCCTGCGAATCTAGAATTTCGAATCATCTTTGCATCTTTTTTATTTAATTTCATCTCTTAAGTGTTAAAAATCATCTGAGAACAATTAAGAAGTAAATCCATCAATTTTGAATAATAATTTCAACACATTTAAGAGATTTATATATAAAATAAGTACAAAATGACAACTTAACAGTCAGTTTGGTATTTGGCATGTTTGTTATTCTATACATTCTTCTAGAGAGTAATTAGAGTGGGCTCTGCAGCTTTTTGCCCCAAAATGGTTATCTCGACAATACCTCCTTATCGCTCTATAGAACTTGATTATATTAAGAAGAATTGTTCTGGCCATCAGTTAACTTCAGATGACCCTCTGTGGAAGTTTTTGGACATTAGTGCAGAAACTTCTCTAGAAGCCAGTTTATCAGTCAAAAGCATTGTTAATTCTCCCGTGATTCAGAATACCATCCAAATCGCTAAAGAGCCTCAATTACAACCATGAAAGGCAAACTCTCATGAATTCTTGAGTTTGTCTCCTCCCAGCAAAAGGCTCGAGCTGACTTTGTTCAGCAGAGCTAGGCTTGGAATTCAAGGTTTTGATTTTGCAATGGATGACAAACGCAAAACTACTTTGACAAGAAATGTATCTTCACAATTTATTGTTAATAAACAGGAGCAAGAAGTTCCATTTCAGGATACTCCTGAATTGAAATGTGAAAGTAAGTTGGAAAATATGCCAGAAAGTAATGTGTTGAAGAGCATGGCAAGAAAACAGCCAAGGAAGAAGTCATTAAGGTTTCTTTTTGTTTCTGTTATTGGATCCTTAAAGAACTTCAGTGACCCCTTGACTCTTGATGAAGTTATACAGGAGCACGAATGTTCCTGTTCCTCAACCTCTTCCCTCGTTGGTTGATCTCAGGAATGCCCAGAAACAAACCAAAAGGAAAGGTTGAATCTTGCGAATGGTAATCCAATTGAAGCCAGGCAAGAAGGAATTGATTTATTCTCATTGTAAATACATTGTTCGGTGGCTTACAGTTCCTTCTATAGTTCTGCACAGAGTAAAGATCACTTCTTTTTTTGCTATAGTCATCTTAGTTGATTTCTTCTCATTCAAAGATTGTTCTGAGTTACAGAACTATTGTATCGACATCTAATGCTACCATTTGAAAATCCATACTCGCGAAAGCATCCATTTCGCTTTCAATAACAAGCAAAGTCCTTGAGCTTCAAAGCTGCTTCTATTGAGAGGAGTTGCCTCCACCGGAGAAATTGTTGAACTCTTGAAAAGCTACACCTAACACACATGGGAGTGAAAAGAGTGGGCATTGCCATCACCAAACTCTACAGACTGAGAATCAATGGTTGTTATGTTATTCAAATGCAAATCCAAAAACACAAACTATAAATACAATTTTTTCATCATGTCAAAAATAATTATAAGTGTATGTTTGGATGAGTTTATATCAGTAAAGCTTTTGTCAGTAGAGCTTTTCTGATAAGAATTTTTATAAGAAACCAGTTGACTGTCATTTAAAAAAGATTTTTTTTAAAAAAGCTTCATACAATAGACTTTTTGACAACATAAAAATAAAAAGTACTTTTAATTTTAACTATATTTTATTTCGTAATAAAAAATTATTTATGTATATAAATATTATTTAAAGTATATTAAATAATATGCAAAGCACAATATATTAATTATTATATAATTGTAAACCATATAAAATATAAATGAAAAAATATATAACCAAATCTTTTATATAGATTATAACATAAGTAAATTAATATCAAAAATAAATATTAAAACATATAAAAAAGTCAAAAAAATATTATATAAATCTCAAAGTTGAATAAATAGTTAAATGTATAATAAACGGTAAGATAAGTACATGAGTATTGTGAGAATTGTGTGTAAAAGAGAAGGACAAAAGGGACTAAAAATAGGTTCATTAATTAATTTGTTGTGATTTTATAACTAACGGTGTTGACACATAAGTAGTATTTTTTTTAAGATGAGTAATTAATTATATATGGTGATTTTACCGGATTCAAGGTAAAGTCAGAAATAATACTAATCCGATTCAGCTAAGTTAAACCTGGTTAGGCTTATACCAGTAGAACTTTTATCAGTAGAACTTTTTTCTATAGATTTTTTATGAGAAGAATTTTTTAAGAAGTCAGTTGACTGTTTGGCTATAATTTAAAAAATAGCATTTTTGAAAGAGCTTTATACAATAGACTGTTTGGCAACATGTATTTTAAAATGTACTTTTAATTTTAACTATATTTTATTTTGTAATAAAAATTATTTATGCATATAAATATTATTTAAAGTATATTAAACAATATGCAAAGCTAATATATTAATTATTATATGATTTTTAATGATATGAAACATAAATGAAAATATATCTAATCAAATCTTTTATGTATATTATAACATAAATAAACTAATATTAAAAATAAATATTAAAACATATAAAAAGTTAAATAATATTATATAAATCTTAAAATAAATATCCAAGTTGAGTAAATAGTTAAATACATAATAAACGGGAAGATGAGTTTGTAAATACTGCGAGAATTATGTGTAAAACATAAGAGCAAATCGGACTAAAAATAAGTTTATTAATTGATTTGAAAATTTTACCTAAAACAGTGTTATTTTGAGAAGCTTCAAATTTGAACTTATTAAAAAAAACCTATGTTTTAGCTACCAAAAAGTTATATTTATTAAAAAAAAATTTATTTTACAATCAAATGCTTATTTTGATTAAAAAAGACTTTTACTGAAAAAAAAAAAAGAGCTCCAAAAAGCTCACAATTAGTCTCCCCATGTCTTATAATCGTGATTCTTAGCAGGCACAGCATACTTTGCAATTCTTCTTATAACCATTCATCACTTTTCATTTTCCTGGTGTTCTTAATTGTAGTCTAAGCGTAAACTGAGTGCTTTCCTGCCAAGTTACAACCAACAATCCCCTTATCACTTGTCTAAATCACTTTCAGAGCCTGAAGTTGCAAGAATATAAGTTGCTTAAGCTACAAGTGACGGAAATGGCAGCCTCGATTTCGGCAACTTCTAGTTCTCTGCTCTACTGCTTCCACCGATTTTATTTTGCTTCTATAGAGTCCAAATCCAGGTCATTAAATCTTTCAACTCACTTACAGAGAAAGGCGTTTGCTTTGGGGAAGAGACAGAGGTTGGTTATATGTTCTGTTACAGAACAGAGAAAAGAGGAAGGTACAAACGCAGTTTACGAGGGTGATTATTTGGCCGGAGACCATGTCGCCGTTAATAAGAAATATGTCAGCGAGTACTTTTCGCTTGTAGAGAGGAGGTTAGCGAGAAAGAGGTCCGAGAGATACACTTATCTTGTTGCAGCTATCTTGTCAAGCTTTGCTATCACTTCGATGGCTCTTACGTCTGTTTACTACAGATTTTCATGGCAATTGGAGGTACAGTTCCAATCCAAATGACTTTATAACATGATTCAAGAAGAGCTGTTTATGTAATTTTCTTTACTTTACACTCTTCCTTTTCTTCCTCTTAGTACAAGTCCCCTTGTGTTAATTTACATTGACAGGGCGGAGAGGTTCCGATCTTAGAATTGTTTGGCACGTGTGCTCTCTCTGTTGGCGCCGCTGTAAGTTTTGAAAGTTCTACCCTGCCCTTAATGCTTTAGATTCAATTTTCATAATCATCCTCTACTTACGTTCTCATCAATTCAGTGTCCCTGACTTAACAGCGTAAAGGGTCTAATTTCATGTCAAAAGCGCACTTAGTGACAATTTCCTCTATTTTCGTCAAATTATACACAGGTGGGGATGGAGTACTGGGCTAGATGGGCACATAAAGCCTTATGGCATTCTTCTTTATGGAATATGCACGAGGTGCGTTGATTATAGCAAACGTAATTATTATGTTCATGTTCATGGAATTTGTTTTTCTTCTCCTCTCCCTCACATAGTCGAGTTGTGAAAACTTGAAACAGTCACATCACAGACCACGAAACGGCGCTTTCGAACTCAATGATGTCTTCGCCATAATTAATGCAGTCCCGGCGATTGCCCTCATGTCCTACGGCTTCTACAACAAAGGACTCGTTCCTGGACTCTGTTTCGGTGCTGTGAGTCGACCCCTTTTGCCTTCCCACCGATGTCGTTTTTTTTCTCTTAATAATTGCCACGTGAATCGGCAGATTCAAACATCCTTTGACTGCCCGTCGTTTGTTACGTTACGTCCGCAGGGTCTAGGAATTACAATGTTTGGGATGGCCTACATGTTTGTCCATGACGGCCTTGTCCACCGTAGATTTCCAGTGGGACCCGTGGCAAACGTGCCTTACTTGAGGAGAGTTGCGGCAGCTCATCAGGTACATTTTGCGCACTAATTAATCAAATTTTTTTTCTCTTAAGATTCTTATTTGTATGACTGATAGGTCATTTTATTTCAAAATTTGATTACGGTTTATAGTTTCATCACTCAGAGAAATTTGGGGGAGTTCCTTATGGATTGTTTTTAGGACCTCAGGTAGTTAACCACTGCTTAATCCATTTCTTTTTCCAGTTCTAATTTAAATAAAGAAAAAAGGTGAATCGCCTTAATAACGTGTGGTGCAGGAAGTAGAAGCAGCAGGAGGCACAGAAGAGCTGGCTAAAGAAGTCCAAAGAAGGATTAAACAATCTCAAAGAAATTAGGATTATTCTTTTGTGTAGAAATTTATGTGAATACTGTTCCTTTTTCTTTTGTACTTTTCCTTTTCCTTCCCATGCATCCTAAAAGGGAAAATGTTTACCATTCCAATCGACAAGTCCGAAATCTGAGCAATATAGATGTTGATGTCTATTATGTTGGGATAATAAATCATACAGTCATAAAGTTGGATTATAGAAATTGGAGAGTTTAAGAAGCAAAACAGTGTTTGGTATAATATAAAATTCTTAATAAAACCTACTAGTCTTACTAAGCTTCCCATCAGAAGTTGATACGCGCGTAGTTTGTTCTAATGTGAAAAATAAATGGCATTAACTGAGTCGTTGTGATCCTTAATTAATGGAGGATTTTCACTTGTTCAAGTCAGAACTTTGGAGGAACTGACGTGTGTTAAGATGGCATCGGGTAAATTGACTCACGTAAGTGCGTAAATTCTCAAAATTCGCTTTCGAGACATAAGCTAACGCAGAGTTCAACGAAAAGCAGCAGCAGCTAATTGAGAACAAAAAAGAGAACCATTGCCGCTGTTGGTTTAGCAGTCAAGAGCTCTGGAACTGATTAATTATCTATCCGTTGTCTAAACATAGGTATAAGCAATTAAGTACACTGGCTATTGCTATTGTAGAAGGCTCTCCATTAATTTAATAAGATTTAGATTAATTGGCTTAGGTCAGAGGTTTGCAAGAGAAGAAAAGGCATAAGCTGAAGCATATTTTCTTTGCTACAGCCGATTAACACAAACATTTTTTTTGGACGATGCATGTTTAGAAAGCCTAGTGATTTTTTACCGGTAGATTTTGCTCTTCTTTCTATTGGTAAACATCTTGGGTATTTACATAATCGGGTTACAAGGCAAACGTAGCACCTGGAACGACTTCCACATATCTCCACAACGCACTCTTGCCGCGAAAGTCTCATCAGAGGAAATAAAGCCTTCGTTGACCCCAATGGCCTTTTTCGCTATCACAGAATAAGAATTCCTTGTGGCTTTCGACGCTAACCATCGTTGTACTAGTTATTGATTGATCAAATTACAAATTAGTAAGTAATCACACGTGCAACCACTCCATCAGCAATTTGGTGGGGGGTCTTGTGATCAGATACAGGTCAGAGACTAAAGATAGTGGCGAAACTAGTTCACTAAGTACGTGTTGCATTACATAGAAAACGTGGTCGGTCACATTTGTATATGCAATGCAAAGTCCAGCACCGCCACGAATGCATCAATTTATGGAAATGTAGGCCGTGGGTGACTTATTTTGATAACTCTACGACTACGACACCTGGCGGTCTGCATAGTGGCTGCCGTCATTTGGTTGCTTAAATCACACCGGCAAGTGCAATGGATGAGGAGAAAGTTCCATTTCTCTTTTCCTTTACTCAACCATTGACTGGTCATTTGTGGTATCTTGGTCCTTTCCTTTTCCTTTCTGTCTTCGTACGTTTATTTCAGATTATTAATAATTCTTAATTTTTTTTAAATAGGCTTTACGGTTTAAGACGAAAAAAAACGGAACTTGACAACAAAACACTTGTCGAGTGTTTAAAGTGGAACGCTTGCAAGTAAGCAGGGAATTTTGGGTGGGCAAGCACGATAGCAAATTGGACAATTGGGGAAATAAGACGTGCAAGCAAGTGATTCTTTAAAGAGGGAGCCCGCCACGTGTAAGGGCAAAAACGCACGGAACTCCACGTGTTGTTGGCTTTGCATTGCAAAATTAGCAAGAAAACCCATCCATCAAAGCTAACACCCCGTTTTTTGACATTTTAGCTCCTGATATTTCATGTAAATCATTAAAAATCTAATACCTTATAGTAGAAAAGAGGTTCTAATCAAACTTATATCACTACAAGAAAAGATTGAATTACTGACCGAAAATTACCAACGGTAAAGAATCCGTTACCAATTATTGACGGAAGTAATATATTTGTCAGAAAAGTTATTCGAAAAATGGAAAAGGCATGAATAATAAGTTGTAGTTTGCCAAAGGAAATTTTCGTCGGTAATCGATGAAGGCTTGAACGTTTTTAATTATAAGGCATGAATAATAACTTGTAGTTTGCCGAAGGAATTTTCCGTCGGTAATCGATAAAGGCTTGAACGTTTTTAATTATAACAAAATGGCATCGTTTGGTATCTTTAGCAACAAAACGATGTTGTTTTGGTATACTTAAAAACTTTTTATCTTCAGCAACAAAACAATATCGTTTCGTTTTAAACCAAATGATGTTGATTTTGGTATACTTGAAAGTTCAAGCCTTTAGCAACAAAACGACCTCGTTTGATTTAAAACTAAACGATGTCAGATTAAAACCTTTCTAGTCGTCAAGCCCTTGGAGGTTTAATTAAAAAATATTCCAAAGATTGCACTATAGAGTACAATCTGGGGTCGTTCTCTTAATTGGAACCTAAGTGAATGGACCTAAGATAACCTATATGTCATGAAATGCAAGTTAATTGTGTAAAAAGGGGTTTTGGTTTTTGAAATCATTAACTCAACTAAATTGAATTGAAAAATGTATTTTTTGGATTTTAGGGAATCAGAAAATCGGAAAGATAAAAACAAGTGATTAATAGTGATAAAGTCCTCTTGAAAATGAGCTCTGGCTATCATAATTCAAAATTGATTTTTGATGGGAGTAGAAATCACTAAGTATTAAATTAGTAAATAAAGAACTCTTTAAGTCTAGGATCTTAATAAATGGGATTTCATTTCTTAAGATCCTGTTAAATGCTCTTAGTGTGTATAGTGGGATAAGTTCATGCAATAAGTCAATTGAAATCTAGAATTAACTTAATATCAAACATGACCATGCAAGACAGGAGAGAATCAAAGATCACAAATAGACCTATATGAAACTTCATATATTTAAGCGCAAGTTTTACATAAACAAATCCAAACTACACAATATGAATATCAAGGATTTGATTACAACTATAATCTAGTAGCCCAACCATACTTTGCAAATCCTAAACCTAGGAATTTATAAAGTAAGAGCTGAACTATGGATTGAACCACTCCCCTCTTAAGTTCATGGAGCTCTAGCCATTGCTACATCTTCAAGAGGAAACAAAACACCTAGCCATGCATAACTCTCGAAAGCTTCACAACTGAGAAGGAATCAAAGGCACCCATGGTGGAAGATTGATAGTGAAAAATAGAAGAAGAAAATTAGGGATGGATGAGAGAAAGATGATGGAGGATGTTTCTTTTTGGAGGCTCGATATGTGATGTCTCCTGTCCTACTCTTTTATTTCTAAGAAAAAGGGGTTTCGAAGTAGGCATCCGGGCCAGTTTTTACGAATGGGTAAGTGAGTTTCTAAAAATAGCTCGGGTCTAACTGTAGTTTTTGCCATGGCGAAAGAATGAGTTCGTCGCGACGAACTTTTCCTGAAAGCTTTTGCTGGAGTTTTTGTGACTTCATTGGGACGACGTCAGATCTTCGCCGCGGCAAACTTTTCACGAAAGGTTTCTGCTTGAATTTTTTAGTTTCGCCGCTGCAAAATATCATCCTCGGCGTGGCAAGCTTTGCATGTTGGTATTGTTGGCTTGTGTTCTTAAATTTCTTGATTTTCACTCTTGGCTCTACTTCTTGAGTATCCTGCAGTGAAAAGTAATAGTTTGCATAATCAATTGTCGTAAAAATCAATTGAGTGCAATTAGTAACTATTTGTGACAATTTTACCTTCAAACTACATTAATTCAAAACAAGCACTCATAAGCTAAATTAAACACAATATCCGATAATAAAAGTCAAAAAGTATAAAAAACCATGAAATTGTCACCAAATAATATAGAAAACTTGGGTTAAATCAAATTTCCTCACAATTAGACCTTTGTACTCTTGAATAAATCTTTAAAAAGTCAAAGGAATACAAGTGCAAAAGAAAATACTAACCATGCTTAAAAATGAGAGCAGAAAATCAGTTAAACCACTTTATCAGAAATAAACCAAAACAGACTGAAAGAGCGCTAAGTAAATAAACACTATAAATATTTAATCCAAGAGATTATGCAAAAGAGATTTCTCTTAACTTTTTGAACTTTTTCTTTCTTTTCTTTTTGAGAAAGCTCTTTCTTTTTTTTGATGTTTAACTATAGATCAAATATTTACATCAATTGTGGAAATATGAATGCACTCAAAAAGATGGCTCAACAGGGCTAGCAATGGTTAAGTATTTGGGGTTTGTGCTTGGGTAGGAAGGGTTTTGAAAAAAATGCCTCTATCATATTAACAAAATTTTAGTTCATCAAGCTTTGATCAAGAATTAAAACAAGTTCTAGAGAGATATG
>JAOSBK010000007.1:30644407-30658410 GCA_027568895.1 Erythroxylum shatona
TAAATTATAAATTAACAAAATTGTGATTACTATATAACGGATAAACCGGTATGGGGGGTGTTATCCCCATACCCGCCCCGATACCCGACGGGTATTTTTGCTAATCCCTCATACCCGCCTCACGGGTAAAAATTTGCTCCCCATACCTGCCCTCGTTCGGGTAATTTTATCGGGTACCCATTGGGTTCGGGAACAAATGTCATCCCTATCTCCGACTCTAGGTAGTTTGAACCTGAGTCTCAATTAACTCAGACTCTTTAGTGAACCTCTGTTTTGATGACCGTATTCCTAGCATCTTCTATCAGGGAATAGATTCTCTGTTTTGATGACCGTATTCTACTTTATTTTATTAAATTTTATTTACTATATTTTATCTTATTTTATTAAATTTTATCTATACATTAATGTAGAGCAGGGCCGATTTTGACATTTTATAGGTCTGGGTAAATAAAAAAATTCCTGTCTGATATTTTTTCTTTATAATAATTAAAGGTCAGCTTTTATAAATAATAAAAGAGGTAAAATAGCGGTTATTTTGTTGTTCTTTAAAAAATTTAAGACCTTTATAAGGAACAAAATAAAATAAAATGGAGCTCTTTTAGTTGCAATTTATATTCTTCATTAAACTGGATTTTGGGTAGGTGCCCTGTCTGTTCTTACCCAGGGTCGACTCTAATATAGAACTATATAAATATGTGGATAAGATTTATTGAAAATAAAAGAGGAATTTGTATGTGGGTCTATTAGAAATAATCTCTTTATAATATAGGAGTAAGGTTACGTACTATTAGATCCTCCTAGATCTCACTTTATTACGAGATTTCAAAATATAATGATGATGATGATGATAAATTGAGATATTGTTCTCTCGGGCGTAAATATCAACTGTCCATATCGTACTGAGCTACCACATAAGATCTCATGAGGTAACGGTGAAACATTACCCAAATATACCCCACGCTCAGAAGGCTTCACAAGCCCTCACTCTACGAGTGGTATTCTGGTATACGCAGTAGTTCCTTTCCCAAATTGAGTTTTTGGGATTCGAAAACCTGGTGGCTCTGATACCACTAAGCTACCCCATAAGATCTCATGAGGTAACGGTGAAATATTACTCAAATACCGACAAGAAAACGGATCCCCAAAGATCAACGGCTGAGATTTTGGCACCTCCCCTTTGAATACGTCAAGGTCCGTTTGTTTCCGTAGAGCGAAAAAGTGCGAAAGGTCACATCCGTCATTCAACAATCAACAACAGAGCAAACGAGACAAATACTAACGGAAAAAACAGATTTTGTCGGTGAAGCTTCCGTTGTAAAAGAACCACCACATTTCGATCCAAAGTTCTTGTTCTCCGGTGAATTCTGTTCGTCGTCGATTTGTTCCATATCCAGTTCGTGCTCTTTCGAGCTTCTGTTTGGTACCACATTTCACTTGCATGAAACAGAGCCATCCTTAGAACTTAAAAAAGGCCAGCTCTGAGGCATATTCGTATAGTAGCGGAGACATTTATGCTGTGTTCTGAAAAACCTAGAGTCCTTCTCTAAACCTTTACAAGCATTAGAACGATGGGTCAAGTTTTGGGTTTGATTTGGTATTGAGAATAAAGTGGTGGAGCGAAGATGAGAGATAAATCAGGGTCTAGAGGGTGCTGTGGATGGTTTATAGCGCTGGTTGTATTGGCAGTGGTGGTTACTGCCGTTGTTTTAGCTGTTAAAAGAAAAGATTATCACAAATCCGACGAGTTGGGTCCTGTTCCTGGGCCTCCTGGCGCCATTGAGAAGAGGTACTCCGACGCTCTTAAAGTTGCTGTGCAGTTCTTCGACGTGCAAAAATGTACTCTTCTCTTACTCATTTCAATCTAAGCAGTTCAGATGGTGGATAAAATTTGTTTTTGGATATCGGGCAAAGGATCTTTCGAGCTTTTTTGGTTTGGTTTCTGATTAATTGTGTAAATACTTAAGCATTTTTGTATATATGGAAGCAAAAGCAATGTGTTTTCTGTGTTAATAATGAAGTTTAAGGTGATAATTTCATGGATGCAGCTGGGAAGTTGACGGATAATAAGATTTTATGGAGAGGAGATTCCGGTCTTAAAGATGGAAATGAAGCGAAATTGGACCTATCAAAAGGGATGTATGATGCTGGAGACCATATGAAATTTGGATTTCCAATGGCTTTTACAGCAACTGTGTTGTCTTGGGCCATTCTCGAGTATGGAGATCAGATGGCTGCTGTGAATCAACTAGAACCTGCTCAGACCTCCCTCAAGTGGATCACTGACTTCCTCATAAATGCACATCCTTCAGATAATGTGCTCTATGTTCAGGTATCTGGAGGGGAGGTTCATATGGTTATAAATTCATCGACTCTGGATCAGTTTCTATGTGAAGAAGGCATGTCTTATAATCAATTTTCTTATTTCTGATCAGGTTGGTGATCCTGTAGCAGACCATAAATGTTGGAACAGGCCTGAAGACATGACTGAGAAAAGGCCTCTTCCACAGGTGAATCCGTCATCTCCAGGAACAGATGTTGCAGCTGAAACTGCAGCGGCTATGGCTTCTGCAGCTCTGGTGTTCAAAAGTGATTCAGAATATTCAAACACCCTTCTTCAACATGCCAAGAAGTTGTTTGCTTTTGCTGATAAATATAGAGGTTCTTATAGTGAGAGCATGCCAGAAGTCCAGAGCTATTATAATTCAACAGGATATGGAGACGAGCTTCTATGGGCAGCTTCATGGCTTTATCATGCAACAAATGATAAGTCATACCTTCAATTTACCACTGGACAAAACGGAGAAGACTACGCAAATTGGGGGAGTCCTACTTGGTTTAGTTGGGACAACAAACTTGCAGGAACACAGGCATTTCACTTCTCTTTTAGCAGAAAAGATCAGATGATTTTGGTTATTTAACAGAAGGAAAATAAAAAATCATGAATGTTTGGTGCAGGTTTTATTGTCACGTTTAACCTTCTTTGGTGAGAAAGGCACATCAAATTCGGGTCTTTTAAGGTACAGGAAAACAGCTGAGGCTGTAATGTGTGGACTCATACCAGATTCTCCAACAGCCACAACCAGCAGAACAGACAGTAAAAATTTCCTTCTCTGATGCTTTCTTTGTATTTGACACTCATATTTGTGTTACTTGAGTTGTTCCTTTCGTTCCAGGTGGTCTTATATGGGTCAGCGAATGGAATGCTCTGCAGCATCCTGTTGCTTCTGCATTTTTAGCTGCCCTTTACAGTGACTACATGCTTACTTCCAGGACTCCAAAGATATCCTGCAATGGAGTTTCATATGGACCATCAGACCTTAGGAAATTCGCCAAATCCCAGGTACTCTGATCTCCATCCATCTGATTATTATATATTTCATAAAATGTAAGTACAAAATATAAAAATTTAGGTGATTCGATTATATACTGTATTTTTAAAGTAATTGTCTATGAAACTGTGAACGTCTTTCCAGGCTGATTACGTCCTGGGAAACAATCCTATGAAAATGAGCTATCTTGTTGGGTATGGTGACAAGTACCCTCAGTACGTGCACCATAGAGGAGCTTCAATCCCAGCAGATGAAGCACCAACCTGCAAAGAAGGCTGGAAATGGCTTGAAGCAGAGGACCCTAATCCTAATGTAGCTGTTGGAGCTCTCGTAGGTGGACCATTCCTCAACGAGACGTATGTTGATGATCGGAACAACTCGATGCAAGGAGAACCGAGCACATACAACAGTGCGGCCATTGTTGGGCTCCTTTCTAGTCTGGTCACCATATCTTCTGCAGTTCAATCCTTCACCTGATCAATGGTTTAGTTACTCTATTCATTGTTTGTATTATATGTAGTCGCATGCTTTGGTCAGCATCTATTCATATTAACGGGAGTTGATTGAATTAGATTGGACTATTTTTATCGGATCAGACCAACTCTTTTAAACTTAAATTAGCTCAAATTCAATCAAATTAAATTTATTTCTATTTAACTCAAGTTAAATTCAAAACTGTTCATCATTTCAAGTAGTGATAAAACATGCTTTAATATTTAAACCAAACCAATTAATCATCTTTATCATGTATAGAATAGATCCAAACAAGATCCTCTGTCCAGTTTACTCTGTCTTATTCTGTCCCATGAAATCTCAGCCATTTATTTTGTAGGACCCATGCGGGACTCACTCGTAATTTACCCGGGACCCACATAAATAAATGGTTGAGATTTATTGAACAGAATAAGACACCATAATATTGGACAGGAGATCTGAACTCGAATAGATCTGCTTCTTTTCGTTCCTACAAACTACAAACAGAATTGTTACATTTTTTTGTTTCTTTTCTTTTAGAACAATCACAAACACTCCACAAGGAGGAGTTTGCAGATTTTTCTCTTTTTGTATCTTCATAAAAAGATTTTTTAAATCATATGATTAAGAAATTTATATTCCACACACATCCGTTTCAACTAGTATTTTGAATTTTCTGTTTGAGTTGTACGAGATGAAATTCTCATATACAGTTTAGCCTTTGTTTAGTTGGACTTATAACAGTAGAGTTTTTTTTTTTCTGTAGATCTTTTCTAAGAAGCCAGTTGACTGTTTGGCTGAAATTTAAAAAAGAGCTTTTTTGAAAGAACTTCAAACAGTAGACTGTTTGGTAATATAAAAATAAAAATAAAAAGTAATTTTAATTTTAACTATATTTTATTTTGTAATAAAAAGTTATTTATGCATATAAATATTATTTAAAGTATATTAAATAATATGCAAAGCACAATATATTAATTATTATATAATTTTAAACCATATGAAACTAAATCTTTTATATGGATTATATAATAAGTAAAACTAATAAAAATAAATATTAAAACATATAAAAAAGCTAAATAATATTATATAATTTTCAAAATAAACGGGAAGATGAGTTTGTGGATATTATGAGAATTATGTGTAAAACATAAAAACAAAAGAAATTAAAAAAATATGCTCATTAATTGATCTAAAAAATTTACTGAAAAAGTAATTTTTTGAGAAACTCTAAATTTGAACTTCTTAAAAAACTGTATTTTAACTGCCAAAAAAATTATACTTACTAAAAAATACTGTTTTGTTTTTTAATTTTAGAGTAAATTACTCATTTTTCTTAATTATAAGCTTTATACTAAAACGAAAACAAAGTTAATTCATATATTATCTTTACCACCTGCTTCGTCGACGGTAGAACTCAAGTTTGAAACCCTCAGCAGCACGGTCAAATGGCCTTATCTTTCTCCATCTTTGAACTCCATTCCCTCGCTAAACTACTCTCCTTCTCTTCCCAACTACCACCTCTCTATAACGCTCACACCTTTACTTCTGTTTCAATCCCCAACCATGTCAGAAGACCAATAGGGACTGTTGCCCATTCCAACAAATCCCAGAACAACGTTGTTGCCCAGTCCACCAAATCCCAGAACGGTAACGTCAAGAACGTGGAATCTGCTTCTAACAGCCAGAAGAAGAAACGGAAGAAGAAAAAGAATGAAAATTTGGACAATTTAAGGGATGTTGAGATTGTGGAGCGTGGCAGCGTTGATGATGCTGCGGATGATCGGAATGGTGGTGACGCCAAGTCGGTGCCTTTTCTTCATCAAAGCATGCCTTTACCGAAACCTCCAGCTGGGTTTGTGGTGGATGAAGCTGGGAGAGTTCTCATGGCTTCCAACAAACGCCTTGCCACCATTGTTAGTTCTTTCCAACCTTTTCCTTGCTTTTCTCTTTTCCTATTTGTACTTGCCATTTACCCCCTTCTCAAAAGTTGGTTTCTCTTATTCATTTGCTTGCAGTAGTAGCTACGAGTGGCTATTAATCTTATGATCGTTTGTTTCACTCGTGAATGCAAGTTTCTGAGGTTTTATTGACAGGTTGATCCCTCCAATAATAGCCCATTAGAGTGCGTTATAAGGAGAGTTTTTAGAAATTCAAAAGGGGATGAATGCTTGCTACTTTGCCCAGTTGATACGTAAGTAATTACGGCCAATTTTGAACTGAAAATTTAAGAAAATTGAGGTTTCATATCTATGGATTTGTTGTTTGCAGGCCTGTTCAAATATTAAAGAGCACAAATGTTGAAGGATGGTCAGCTGTATGTTTTTCCAGTTTTAATTAGTATGCTTGTTGATTTTGAAACTGATTATTATTCTATTCAATAATGTATTCTTTTCATTTAGGACTATAGTAGGTAATTAGTTTTGGCATGTACATTGCTTCTTCCATTTTTAATGTTCTTGAAATAATCATTGGAAAGGTACGGAAAGGAGTTTTTGGAAAATTCTTTGTTTCTAACTTTTGGTGGAGGAATTGTTTATCTGTTCTTTTACGGATTGCAATACTTTGCTAGTTTTACACTCTTCTTGATCCTGCAGTTTGTAATTCAGTGAAAGTCACTAAATGTGAGGAAGCTTTCGATAGGGTGAATTTTTAGTATTTTCCATGCAGAGAAAACACCTTCATTTTTTTTCACTCGGTTCATCACTCATATTTGCCCTCTACAGTTTTGCTTCGAAGTTAAACTGCTATGTAATCCTCTTCTACTATTTTAGGTTAGTGATGAAGAAGTTGAGGGAATACTTCCATCTGTTGCGTATGCTCTGGCCAAGATACATATGCATCTGGTGCATAGTGGGTATAAGATGATTCAAAGTTTAGCTGATTCAATATAATCCAGATCCCCATGTTTTCTTTTTCTTTTTTTTTCGGTTAATGGTTCATTTCCGTCGTTGTTCTCTTAACAGATTCTGTTATACAGCACGAGGAGGATTTTGTTACTCAGAAGATAACATATTTGATTTCCGGACAGGCAATTCCCTTTCTGAAGACTTTTTTGATCTGTTTCATACAATAAAATTCCCAAAGTAGACAACTTGATCTGGAATTTCTTGAGTGTCCTTTTGGCTTTTTGTGGCAAAGTTGGGGAAGGGTTCTCTGCATCACCTTTTATGGTACATGACTTGCATATTTTGAAGAGTCATAGATTTATGTGGGAAGTTTATTTTTCTTCTTTGAATTATAACTATTTATTTTTCCTTAGTGAACTTGCCAAAAATTGATCCTTTAACAAGCATAGATGATGCAACCCTTAATCCTGTTTATTTGTGTAGTGCATTGTGTATAGAACATGCGCTGAACGTGGTTTATTTTGATACATGATCATTGTGTCCTTGATATTGCATTGTCTTAATTGTTTTGCGTAATAAATTTTCTTTAATCTCATTGATTAATTGATCAGTATTTATATTTCCTTTGTGTTTTTGTCTATATCTCTTTCTTTTTCTTTGGTGACATCTTCTCTATGTGCTATTGCTCTGTTTCCTTGCTACAAATGACTTGAAGAAATGGTTCATCTTTACCTTTTGTAGTCTTCATACACCTATTTGACATTTAGTTCTTGGGGGCCTTTACATGTGATATCTTATTCTCTTACTCTTCAAGCAATGTAAGTAGACGATGGATCTAGTTCTTCTTGTCTGAATCCAGCCAATCTAAAAATTTCATCTTTATTTTTCTTTTTGGTAATAAAACAAATTGTGGATTTTGATTGATTCTAAAATTAAGGAACATTCAGGCGTCCAATTTCTTGCAGAATTATGGTTTAAGATCTTCTCATTGAACATCATATTGAACTGAAGGTTGCTTTATAATGCTGCAGATGATGGTCAGGATATAGATGGCATGCCGAATGAAGGTGTAGAAATTACATGCTTCCACCTGGTCGTATTTTAGCCTGATTTTCGTGAACTCTTATTCTTATTGTTTATGGATTGTTATTGGTTGCCTATTGATTAATGCTGGATGAAATGAACTGAAGCTTGCGCCATGATCTGTGAAAGTATGAAGAGCCTTTTTAGTGTGATGTATTAGTAAACCACATGAGACTTTTCTTTAAACAACATCATATCATTTTCCTATTCAATTATAGGAATCACACATCATTTCTGTTCTCTTGAAGTGCCTAGTTAATGTCTATGGCCTGAATACCAGTGTTCAATCATGTTCTCCTGAAGTAGGTTTTGGCATGAAAAATATACTATGGGTTTAATTTTTCTGTAGTTTCCTTTTTGGTTACTTGTAACACCTCCTTTCTTCAAGCTAATGAGGCTTACTGTGGTGATTCTCTTATTTATCGCAGGATGGCGCTCATTTCATGATTTATACTCCATCTGATCCACTTTTGTTCGTTGCGGTAAAGGTAACCAATCAGATATTTAATTCTTCTTGTTTTTGGAGGAATCTTGCTTACTTTTTGTCCGACATAAGTGCTGTTGCAATCTGCTTATCAGAATTGTTCTTCTGGCAATTCGAAAAGAGATTCCTACGAGGTTCAAGATGAGGACAAGAATCTGGTTCAAAAGATAGGAAAAACCCAAATTTTCAGTTTTCTGGCAATAGCAGGTGTTAAGAAATGAGAAGCTTTCACTTTGCTAAGGACTCTAGAGAAGAAACTAAAGAAGCACAAAACCTAGACTTCTGGAAACCTAAGTAATCCTGAAACATGTAGGAATCTTTTGTAGACTTGGAAAGTTGACTTTTGGGCCTCAGTCTGTGCTGTTTTCACTTTGATTATGCTTGAAGTTATATCTTATGTGCCATTTATTTCCAAGTGTAAAGCTAAGCCATTGATGAAGATCACAAAATTTAAGCTTCCTAGCATTGAAAATGCCAGCTGAATCCTGTTGCATCATCAACACCTGTAATAATATTGTCATGAAACCCTAAATTTACTGAAAGCATAATGGGAGTTATCTTGGAAATCTTTATGGCTGAAGCTTTTACTTTGCTGCTAATATTAGAAGTCTACCTCTTTCTCTGCCCCTCTGTCCGTCATATTTCTTCTTCTTTGGTTTTCTCTCCCGTTCTTTATGCTCACCTATCAAGTGTTGTATTTACGGAATTCGAATATGTTTTTGCAGGATCAGAATGGAGAATTGCACATACTTGATGATGTAAACACATGCTTTCATCATAGAACCTGTTTGTTGTCTTCTTTTGTTTTCTGCTTATATAGTTTGCAGTTTCTGTTGCAATTAGCTTGTTTTGAGTTGGTTTTTAAGTGTTGTTACATAAGTTCTAATAACATTGAGAGATTGATTGAGCAACCGTATTATTTCATCAAAAAACAGGATCTTTTGGAGGACCCTGCCATAATAAGCACCATAGACGAGGAGACAGAGTTCAATGCCCTTGTTGTAAGCAACCATTTTCTTCCACAGCCATTGATTTGCTAAATGAACTGAATTTATGTTACTGTTTTGCAGGAGGAAGAGGCTGCTCTTTTAGAATCGCTATTGGGTGAAAGATGAAAAGTTGCAATTCTCGAGGAAGCAACACATGTAGGAGTGATTCCTCTAAAGACATTCCTCCTGATAAGGGCAAGACATTCCTCATGAGTAGAATATGAAATTTTTGTGTATGTAAAGCTTAATTCATTTCAATGATATTAAGTATACCTTATATTATTTATAACAAATTGAAATTTCGAATATAAAATTAACAATTTACAATTTAAAATATAATTTGTCTTTCTTATTATCCACTACCATTAACACATGAATTGCAAGAAAACCAATGGCTGGTAAACTATGTACAATCAAGGAACTTATGTGCAACCTACAAAAAGCTTCGTGCTAGGACTTTGCTTTCTACAGTCACTATCCATTCACGAATGATAGCATTTACTTCTTGTGGCTTCTCATCATGGGGGCAGTGACCTGACATTGAAGATCAAACAGGAAGCTAATTCCTAAAACTTGCCAGGATGGAAGTTCAGAAGCAAGGTTTCAAGTAACAGGAACCAGACTTACCAGCATCCAATGCCCTGATGACGATGCCAGAACAATGTTCTTTGAGCATAGCAACTTTGGATTTGGAGTCAGAGATTGGATCTTTCATTCCCTAAGAATCGTAACCGGGCGAAATGAATGAAATATCGGGTCGGAAAAATGTAATCTTAACATGTTTTTCCAGCAGAAAGGCATCCTACCTGTATGATTAGGGTCTTTTCCTTGGAATCTTCCAACAAGAAATTAAGGGGTAAGGAAAGATTGAAACCAAAAATACTTTCCAGGACAACTAGGACGCCAGGATCAGAGGACTTTCAGTGTAGGTTAAGGAGCATCCCATGAAAAAATAATCAAAAGTATTTTTGAATTTAAGCGAGCATATTATCAATTTCAAGGATACAGCTCTTAGCATTTTATGTATGAGCCAGTCGTCAGCTCTCTCAGCCGCCTATAAGGCCGGCATCAAAATGAGAATCATGTAAAATTAATTGAAATATGAAAACACCCAAGAGGGAAATTGGAGAACACTCACAGTTGGGTAGCAACTTTTTACAATACTTCTGATGTTCAACCTCAAGTAAAACAAAAGGAATCGTGCCCCTAGCCATGCAGCCCCCGAAGTCTGTCTCTCCTAAATATTTGAAGTGGTAAGAAGAGATGGTTAAAACTGAAATCTAAGAAGACATTATATGATGTGCAAGCAGAATGTCCTTTGCTAGTAGCTACATGAAGCAAAACCATAATTTCCAGAAGCCAAACAAGTAAATATACAGTGAACTGAGATTATCAGTCAAGTTTAAGGTATTCAAAACTCACTCTGCTGAATTGTAAATAACCATATCCTGGAATAACATCTCCAGCAGTATTGACGAGAATAATAGACTTAGCCAAAGCAGGCCAGAAACATGCAACAATAGCTACTAGATAACCTGGAGAAACAGGGTGATATTAGTGATATCACTCATGACTGCTGGTAAGCTATGTGAATTACCAATAACATAGAAGAGAGAGAACTAATTAACAAACTCAATGAATAAAACAAATAAAAGAAGAAAATAGATATCAAATCTGAATATATCAAATGCAGGAAAGACTAGTCACAAGAAAATAGTAAATCTAGAAATTTAGGTTAAAACTTGAAGCATACCACCAATAGAGTTCCCTATTAAATGCACTGGCTCACCAACAACTTCAATTATAAAATCTCTTAGCAATTCAGCCCACAGAAGCTCAGTATAGACTATATTTGGCTTTTCTGATTTGCCAAAACCTAGGATAGTGATAGCCCAGACTTGGTTTCCACATTCAGAGATGCCATCTATGTTGTCACGATAATGCTCCAAAAATGCACCAAAACCATGTACAAGGAGAACAGCAGGACCCCTCTCACCATCCACAGTATACTGAAAAGTAAATATTTCAATCAAAATTTAAAGGAACACCTGGGAGTCATTCCCTTGCTCAAAACATGAGTTTCGTACAGACAGCTCAAAATTAAAATTTTAATGAAAAAAGTCAATCCATTTCCAGCTACACACCTGAACTAAGTGGCCTTTCCATCTCCATATCCTAATAGAAAATGCCACCTCATCATTCAGACTCTTCAAAGCCATAAGCCAATACCACTGCCAAAAATTTCAGCTGAAATCCATCAAAATACTCATAAAGATGGCGATCATTATCTTGGAACAAAATAAGGTGACGTTTTGGGTTAAACTGAACTTCCAAGTTGATATTTAATCAACCAAACCTTATACATAAGTACCTCCATTGAGCAGGCAGCATCAGCTGCTGCTGCAACAGTAGCTGTGGAATATCCAAACGGTGATAAAAATCCAGCATTTCTTTCTTTCTCATATTTAATGGCTTCAAAATGGACTCTTCTCCTGGATACAATGCCAAGACAAAGGGCAGGGCCAAAGAGTGCAAAAAATGAGGCTCCTTCCCTACTTTCGGCATTGCGCAACCTCTTGTGTACCCTGAAATGAAATCAAACCAAAAAAGAATTGTTACCCTGTATTGAAAATTCCATCTTTTAAAAGCGATATGCCTAAGCATAAAATAGTTCTTTTGGAACAAATTAACAACCACATACTCTCGCCAGTCATCCCGAGCTGTTCCTTCCAAATTTCTCAAGTATGCAGCTAGACCATTGAGTACACTATCGGTCCCACCTCCCACAATCTTCCCACTTTGTGTCACAAAAACAGACTTTTGTGGTCTTTTCATCCGAGCCTGATTGAAATTCATGCCATTATTGTTTGTTTCCCTAGTTTCTGATAACTTCTTCCGCAATATAGATGCCGTTGACATCTCCACCAAAGACCAATTTTCTTTCAATTTAACATTAGTATGATGATTCATAAACTTCTTGACGTCATCCATGGAAGGAAGAGAACCTGATGGATTATTCAGTAATTTCTGTCATCCTCTCCAAATGCAAGCTACTATTAGGTATAGTTCAAACCATGTCTTAATTTGTCGCTAATGAAGAAATCTCATTTTTTAGTGGATGCGGCAAGTATGTCTTAATACAATGGCAACTTACCCCAGTCCAATTTTAAATTCGCGCTTGGTAACGCTGGAAGCAGAACTGGTGAAGTTATCCCCAACCGGAGTTTGGTAAAATCAGCATAAGAATCAGGCAAGTCCTTTAGATCCTGCACAAAATAAAGATACACCAGAAGGCATCAAAATACAGACTCATGTATACACATTACCTAATTATTGAGAAGAAGAGTACCTTAATATCGTAAAATGGAGTCCGCCATCGTACAATTTTTAGCTTCTCATCAAGCAAATCTGATTGTTCTACCGTTTCTTCCACAATATCTAATATCTGGCGAAGGTGGTATTCTACCTCTTCTTCAGCAAAGACATTCGTAGCTTTAAACTGCTCAAAATGAATTCAAAACGAAGTGAGTTTGACAGATTCATAAAGGCCTCTTCTCATGGAAGAGCTCTAAATATTCTCCATGCATGCATGCACAAAATTAAAACCTGTTGCACAATGTTTCCGATGACACTCTCTGCACCCCCAAACCTGATCATTAAATTGGACCCCCGTTCCTTCAACGACTTTCTTAAATCTTCAAGTGCATACAGCACCATCTCCAGCATTTCATCATCGAAACCTACACAAATTAGAACCTTGCGTTGAGGCCAGAGAACGAACCAAATTCCACATTCCTCCAACACAAGCCAGACATTGAAGTAATCAAGTGCTACTTATCAAATGCACATTTTACGAAAAGACAGCTCACGAGAAAGAATCCGCCGATCGAAAACGTAAAGAGGAACTAAAGAATTAAACTTGGCGGCCTCGACGAGGCCAGGGTGATCATCGATGCGAAGGTCTTGCTTGAACCAGAGAACCGCCGCCGAACGAGCTCTCGCTCCTCCATTGCTAGGCAGCGTAATCGAGCACCGGCACTGTGTCCTCCGGCGAAAGTGGAGATTTGGTGGGAAGGGAAGGCGAGAAGGGGAGAGGACGGCCATCTGAAGGAAGAGAGTACGTTGCAACAGTCCATGAAGTGAAGGTGATTTGGGGATTTTGTCTTTTCAATTCCGCGGGGGCTCAAGTTTCGCAGACGAAAGAGAGAAAATCCAAACTTGTGGAGTAGAAAATTTGGAAAATCGGACAGCTACTCAGTATAGTGGAGAAGAGTGAGCCACGACTCGCGAGAATTTCAAATGTGGCCTTTTATTTTTTTTAATTCTATTTCTTTTAATCAATTCAATTAAAAGGTAATAAAAATCTTAAATTGAGTGTAATCAATTCAATTAAAATTTAATAAAAATGTTACGAATATCATATTAGATACAGTATTATATTAGTATCGGTTAATACCAAGTACCGTTTGGGTAATTTTTTAATTTTATGAAATAGTCTCTAAATTTTTTTAAAATTTACAAAATAATTCATTATTATATTGTACAGTTATACTGTATATTTTTAACTATATCTCTAAAAATTATAATAATAAATAATAATTACTATTTTAATTTAATTTATTAAATATAATTAAATTTAAAATATTTTTAAAATATATAAATTTCAAATTAATTTGATTTAATAATTAAAATATATAAAATAAATATTAGTTTATAAATAATATTTTTTAAATTATATACTTTAAAAATAAAATATTTTATTAATACTTTATTAATAAATATTATATAAAATATT
>JAOSBK010000007.1:30658510-30680076 GCA_027568895.1 Erythroxylum shatona
TTGTGAGATAACAATTACCGAATTACCCACTTAAAGTTTGTTGAGTTGAGTTGATTATGTGATACATGGAAGGAATCAGGTTATATAACTTGTGACCGTCATGATCCCATCAACTTAATTCAATTAAGGATGACTTGATCGATTCCATATATTGTGTGCACTTAAAGTTTTATTATTAGATCACCAAGTCGTCATATGGGCCAAATGGAAGATTGTTAGACTATTTAATATCCCATGTGACTTATAGATTTAAGTTCCATGAAAAGCACCTAAGATAATGGTTATTTGATATTACAGAATAGATCTCAAATGGGTTAAAGACCCTTTCCCTTTCTCTTCCAACAACAAACCATCATGATGGTTGGTGAACCAACATGATGGTTGGTGATTGAGTATTTAAGTTTTACAAACAAAAAAACTTATTAAGGTGAATCTCAATTATTCTGAACCATTTGAGCAACACGTTAAAGAAAGGAAGCAGAAAGGGAATAAATAAACATCTTATGAAAACAAAAACAATCATGGATATAGGTATGCCAAACTCATTTGATCCATAAATTTCGTACACCATTAACTAATATTTGGTGAGAAATCTTAATCAAATAAACCCATTTTCTTGATATTTGTGAGGCTTTGGTTGGACTATCGTGGACAATTTTCATGGTTAAGATTCAAGGATTTAAGGCATCGACCAATTGGAATTTTCCATGCACTGCTAACCATGGACAAGAACATGGAAAGATGAGAAGAATGGTGAAGAAAAAAACAAGAGTTTAACAAAGGAAAAAGAACAGTAAAGGGTTCATACTATTGTCTTGTTTTTTTAAAGGGATCATACTGTTATCTTTTTTGATTTTTTTTATAAGTAAAGGGATCATATTTTTGGCTCTCTCTTTATACTTCTTTCCTTTCAACTCATATGTAAACCAAGCAGCAAACAAATTCAAGGCATCTATATCTATACTATACATTCAACCCTTTTTTCTCTCTCAATTCTATGACAACTTTTTTATAAAACCCTATCTCATCTTCAACCAATACAAATACTATAGTAGACTTAGTATCGAATTGATTTAATATTTAAAAATATATAAAATAAATATTATTTTATAAATAATAATTTTTAAATTATTTATTTTAAAAATAAAATATTTTTATTAATACTTTATTAATAAATATTATACAAAATATTAAAATAAATTTAAATAAAAATAATTTAATTTTAAGTTTTATTTAATTTATAATTATTATTAGTAATAAAATATTTATTATTATTTTTAAAATAAAAATTAAAAATTCACAATAATTATAAAATTTGAAATAAATAAAAATAACTAATTAAAAAACTTTTTTAAAAGGAAAAATGAGAGATAGGAGAGAGTGAGGGAGATTTTAAAAATCCTTGAAAATTTTACAAAAAAATTTTCCTATTTTTTAAAATTTTCGGTATCAGTTAATATTTAACTGATATTTTGAATACCAGCTAATACCATGATATGACCGACTCTTTGTTTCATACTGGTTTTGATCCGATACGAGAAACGGTATTCACATCCATGAGTCTTTAAGCCAAAATTTTAAAAAATAAGATTTTATTTGTGTTTTCAAATGAAAGATTTGGTTCAATAAATTAATAAAAATTTAAAATTTACTAAAATTTGCATTAATTTTAAATAATTTCGATTTTGATATGTCTAACCCTAAATTAACATAAAATTATTTTATCAATTTTATTCAAATTCATTTAAACACTTTGGGTAAAAAAGGATTGATTCTCTCAAACTCATTTTTCAATTAATTTAAACTTAGATCGTTAATTTTATATAATTTTAAAATTATTAAACTTACTTACAAAATTATAATTTCAAAATAAGGTTTATATTTATGAATATATCCTTCAATTATAAATTAAATACATATAATAATTTATAAATTATATATTTTAATTAAATTATTTGTCAAATTAAAAAGAAAAAATGACAAACTCTAACATTTTTTTTAAAAAAGGTTCGTATTTATGAATAAATTATTATATATAGATATATTTTAGTTTAAAATATTTGTAACACATCTTTTACCATAAAATAATTTTAAACATGAAATATTTTAGTTTCAATAATTAAAAATAAAAATGTATAAATATAATTTACAGATTACTTATTTCAATAGGTATTTTAATTTTGTTTAATTTTATTGCATAAAAATTAAAAATAAGATTATTTAGTTAATTTTTTAATTAATTTATTTTAAATTACACTTATTAGTATTAATTAAAAAAAGTAAACAAAAATCGAAAATAAAACCAAATGATCCATACTGGATTTGGAAGACTTTGGTCTTCATCAATCTCCAAACACTTCTGTCTGTCTTCGTAGAGTATCCAACAACAGATATGAACTGTTCATGGTTCAATTGATCGAAAAGACTCCAACTTTTCTACCAAAACTTCTGTTCACTCAATACCCACCACCAAATTTCGACCTAAAGCCGATGGAGACGATGAACATTTGTATCCACTGGTTCCTTAGCACTAAAGGTTTCCCAGTTTTCCAGTTCAGCGTACATTCACCAACTCAACATCAAACACCAGCCACGAATTTGGTGGTATCTTCTTACCAGCACCTTCAGATCCATAGCTGCATATAGTAAAACAACGACAGGGATTTACCAGAGAGAGAGAGAGATTACCAAGTAACGTTAAGGATAAGCTAAGTGTTAAGGATGTTGTAAGAAACAGTACTGCATACCCCATAGATGGTGGTATCGTCAATCTTCTCTTGTCGCCGACCCGCATGCCTAGGATTCGGTGTAATCAGAAAATGAGAAGAAACCAGAATTGAATTCACAGTAACAGAGTAACATTTAGAAACATTCCAAGGTTATGAGTAGTTACCATTAACCCCAACATCCCATCCCTTTATAACCTGTCCAACACCTGCAACCCAATAGAAAGAGCTATGCTGTTGGAAAAGGAACTTCAAATTTTATTTTGTACCACTGGATTTAGTATTTATCTATACCTAGGCGGAATTTAAAGGGTGCTCTTCCCACATTAGAGTCAAAAATGTCTCCATTCTTCTTTAGCTTGCCTATATAGCGCACGCTGACCTGAAACCGAAACATGGTTCTTTCAGTTAAAGAACTGGTTACATTCATTAAGAAATTATTACAACTTAGGTTCAGTTCACATCATGCACAAAACACCAGAGGCTGTGTTAAATGGAAATTTCAGAGAAATTCTATATATATACACTAATGGTCATAACTTTGAACCATACAGCTGTGTATTCTTTGACATTCTATTTGTTAACGTACATTTACTGGTTCTTTAGGCCCGCCTTCACTATATAGTAGGCAATAGCCCGTCCTCATAAAGCCACCTACAACTTTTATTTAACAATGCAAACAAGCAGATTACTAAAAGGGCAATAATAAAGAGCTTCTAAGTATGCTGCAGGTACAACATATTGGCTGATGGGTATCTGACAATCGCCAAATTAGCGGAAAGCAAGTTACCTGAGTTCCTGGGGAAGCTCTTTTTCCATCTGGCTTGCCCATTGCCAATTCCTCGATGATCAGTCCATTTGCAAAGGTTCTAACTTTTGAAGACTTGGCTGCAAATTGCTTATCCTCAGGCTTTAAAGAAGATTTGGCCTCACCTCCAACAGTTATCGCAGTTTGATCCCCACTTTTGCATTCACCAATATCCTGGGCCTTCTTCTTCTTCTTCTTCTTTTTCTTTTTCTTATCAGAAGACTTTTCACCATCGTCATTAACAACATGACTACTGCACATGAATTTGGTAAAATGAGTATGTAAATGATATATTATGTGCGACAAATGGAAACTTGTCGCATGTAAATCTATGCATTGCAAGCATTCACAGGTTAGAGGGTGAGAGAGAGCATGTTTCCAGAGTTAGAATGTCAGTTAAAGTATCAAGAACAAAGAAACCGACTTTCCAGTTCTATAAGGTTCTAATCCTTGTTAAATCAAACTGGGTAACCATGCGAGTTGATTTGTGCATACATGCATTTGAAAAACTTTGAACATGGCACATGCACCAGATATACACATCCAACTGAAGAAGATTTTAATTCTTACCTCTGGCCATTCTCACCTGCATGAGCAGAATCTCGCTTATTCAACTCTCCAGGTTGAATTTCATTATTTGGAAGCTGATTAATAGTGTCATCGTCATTCATTAATAAAGAATTTGCTTCTTTGCCTTTTTCTTTTTGCTTCTTCTTCTTCTTCCTGACATCAGACCCCCAACCCAGTGCAGTAAAATGAGTGTAGAGAAAGGGAAGTTAAGTTGGTTCCTCATTTTGCATGAAGTGTACCCATATTTTAAACTGTTCCTAAGCTAGCCTTCCGGTGGACAACCAATTATAAGAAAAACAAAGCATTCCACAGGAGTGGACTATCTCACCTTTCTTTTTGATGATCTTGGTCATCATTTTCAACCTTTCGTTTTTTGCCTGCAGCTTCATCACTATCATTGCTCGTTTTTTTCTTGGATTCTTTGGCTGTTCTCTTACCTTTGTGTTCACCTTGTTCTAGTAGGGACTCTTGAATCATAGTTTCACTCTTTTGACCAGTACATTTTGGAAAGCCATCCTCATCTTCACTTTCCAAATTGTCAACAATTTGCCTCCGGGTGTCATCCTGGTCCTCATGGACACTTGATTTATTTCGTTTTTCGTGCTGTAAAGGCTTGCCATTTTCATTTGCGAGTTTATCATCATCCATTATCTCCTCTAGTACAACTGAACCAGAAGAAATCTTCAAATAAAAAATACAATCTTCAATTGCATCACAAATACAAAACCAACATTTAATTATGTCACTAATTAATAAGTATATCTCAAATCATACGATTTTGATTCAAGATAAAAACCAAGAATGTGTGTTTTAACTCTCAATAATTCTATTACAGTGTTCTTAATCATTCATCTTAGATTATCAACCCTTGAACAAAAGGTTGGTTTCCAAGTTCAGCAACGTATTTTTCAGGAATCTATGCAGGGCAAAACTGTCTACAAAAAGGAAAGCTGACTAAACATGAAATAATTCATAATAATTGTAGGAATACCTCCACTTTTTGGCACAGGTGATGGAGGGAACATTTCGAAATCATCATCTTCATCAACAATGAAATCATCACCATCATCAAAGCCATCATCATAGTCATATTCACTGGACTGATCAGTGTCTGTATCAGTCTCAGCAATATCCTCTCCCGAATCACTTACTATTTGTAGCAAGAAGAAAATTTATACAAAAACTTGAAGTAGTCCCATTCATTTTCAAGAAGAGAGAAAAAGGAAGACAAAAAATTTAAAATTCTTTCATTTTGACAGTACGCAGGAAAAAAAAAGCAATTGAAATGGATACGGATCATATTCATCTCGAAGATGGTCTCCTTCATCAGACACAAAATAACCAGAGAGATGAATACTTCGCGACCCAATCACCGAGAAGGTTACAAGTTCATCTTTAAATTCAAGATTCAAGGAGCAAGACTCAATCTTATCAGGTAACAATGAGCATAAGAAGATTGGAGTCTTGTGCCCAACAGAACACTGGAGTACAGTCCTCTCTTTTGTCGAACCAAGACCAAGAGTCACCTGAATTACGAAAATGGTATAAAGTTTAAGAAGGAAAGAACACAGATAATACAGAAGAAGATCCAAAAAACCGCGAGTTGCGCAATCGAAGCTCAACGTACCTGCGTAACGTAAAGCGTTCCCTGAACATTGTCGGAGTGATACGGGTGCGGTTTACCCGGTTTGACCTCAATTCCTGATAGCAAGGACACAAATAACGATGAATTAAGCAACCCAACGTAGAGAAATGCAAAGCATTGATCAGTAACATACAGTACTCAACTTACCCCAAAACCCCATCTTTGTTCCTAAAGCCCTAGTCTTTCATTCAGGTGATCCTAAAACCCTGGCACCGATTGTTTCGGAAGTACTTATGTCGAAATGGGCCGGTCTCTCGAGACTTGGAAATGTCAGGCCCAAATATAGAGAACCAATACTACAATAACAACACAGACTGTGAGAGAATCACCAAATCTTTTTCTACGAACAAGAAAGCTATAAGTAATGCAACTAAGAATCTCGAGGAAAGTTTGATCTTTCGGGATGAACGCTAGCGGCATGCTTAACACATACAAGTTGGACGGGAAGTGGATTTTCAGCGGTGGACGGATAAGTAACACATAAGAACCTGTCCTTAGAAGGAGAACAACAATTGAAAACGACTGCTAATATTCCGTAAGTTCGGGAGCAAAAGGAGGAATATGTCTGAAGAGAGGCTCACGTCTGAGGGGACAGATCTTTTGTTCACAAATGTGTGTACCAACTCTGTTCTATTGAATCCAAGCTATCCATTTGTGTGGGTTCCACATAAATGGATTGCTTGGATTCAATGCGACAGGGTTGGAACACACATTTTGGGACAGAAGATCTCATGCACACGTCTGATTAGTTAGTTGGTGAGACAATAACTTATCAAGGCAATGATTCGTAGTTGGTCTGAGAGGATGATCAGCCACACTGGGGCTAAAACTATATAATTATCAAATGTCATATACAAGAAAAATAAGACACGAGATTGTTGACAACAACATAATATACATTAAATAAATTATTTAATACATATAATATTTTAGAAATTATAATATTTTGAATTAACTATTTAATATAGTAATAAAAAAGCAAATATGATAAATTTAATATAATTGATATTTGTGAATTTTACTTTTTATTTACAATTATCAATAAAATTAATGTTTTAAAAATTAACTCGATTCGACCAGTTTAACAGTAAAAATCTTGAATTAGCCAATTTTTCAGTTTAGTTTTTCAATTTTTTGATTTGATTTAGTTTAATAATTTTTATTATTAAATATTTATCATTTTAGTCGATTTTCTTAAATAAATCTCCTTTTATAAACAAATTAATTTTCATTTATTAATTTTTTTAACGAAACTTTAAATTTTTCGATTGTAATAGCAATATTTTTTAATTATTTTTCAAATTATTTAATTTATTTAATCTTTAACCGATTTTATGACAGTCTAATATCGATTAAATTTTTTAAACCTTAAACTTTTAGTTTTATCAAAAAAAAAAAATAAATCCAACTCAACTTGCTATCAATAGTCAAAATAAACTTTTAAGTCTTGACACAACTAGGGATGACAACACAGGCTAAAAATGATATTGTTTTATACAAAACGACATCGTTTTGTATTTTTAATTCATAATAAAAATTTTAGATCAAGTCTAGTGAGATTCAGGATTGAACCTGGTTACATCATATCCAATCAAGCACGAACTTGACCTAATTGGACCTGATAACCTATCCAGGCTCGGGCTCCAACAATACAGGATCACGTCCGACCCATTGTCATCCCTTAACACGACCCGTATTAAACAAGCACCTTAACCCTAACATTTTTGCAAGTGATTAATCACTATTTCTCCTTCAACTCTTAGAGTAAATTAATCATTAAGAAGAATAAAAATAACAACCATTCCACCAAACTCATATGAAGTATAAATTAGCCATCATTATTTCAGGTAGTGGGTCCTAATTACTTTACTTAGTCAAGTCCTTTTGTGATAATTACTCACTTCATTGATATGATTATTAGTATTTGATTTTTATTAATTATTTTAAAGAAAGTAAAAAAAAACAAAATTAAGTTAAAATTTTTTAGTAAACTAATTCATAATTAAAATATAGGTTAAATAAATATTTAAGAGTTATAAAAAATTCAATTTTTAATATCAAAATTATAATAAATAATATTATTTTAATATACAAATTTTTTTTGGTTACCCACGAGGTGTCTTAGGAGGGTCCCAATTATGGGAAGACACATTTAAGCCATCCACACTCAGACTAATCCTCGTTCGAGCCGAGTATGTCCCTTGTTGGAGGCAAAGCTCTGGCCTCAAGTTTTAAACGGCTGTATACATGAGGACGGTTCGAACCCGTGACCTCACTTAAGCTAGGAGAGCCCCTTACTAACTAACTTGCGCCATGGAGTTTTTTAATATACAAATTTAAAATTAATTTTAAAGACTCGAAAAGTCAAATTATAGGATATAAGTTTATCTAACCTTAAATTTTAATATACAAAGCCAAAGACTTGAGTGTTCAGTGGGCCCCACCCTTCCCTCTCTTTCTCTCGTTAAGGTCATGCATTATATCTCGTTGTCACTATCCTGTCTCTTGAAGATGTTCCTTTTCAATCTTCAAACGTCAACTTCTACTATATAGTATATACGCATCCGGTCCTATACTCAGTTTCACCGTTCAACACGTCACCGGCTTCTTTCCGGCATTATATCACCTTCCGTTTCCGGCCACGACAACACCCTTTATGGCCTTGTGAGGTTTCCTGCAACACCATTTTATTGGTCATGGAAGGAGCTTACTTTGGATAATATTCAAACCATAAGGTTCGGTGTAATTTGAGCGAATGGCCTCTACGAGTTCGACGCCTACCGATCCTTCTTCTTTTATGCCGGAGGACCCTATGGTGAGGGCCGTGAGCAGGCGATATGAAGGGTTGGTGGCCATTAGAACAAAGGCAATCAAAGGGAAAGGAGCTTGGTACTGGGTTCATTTGGAGCCAATTCTCGTAAAGAACCCTGACACAGACCTTCCAAAAGCTGTGAAGCTCAAGTGTCTACTGTGCGATGCTGTGTTTTCTGCATCAAACCCGTCTAGAACAGCCTCGGAGCATCTCAAACGAGGAGCTTGCTCAAACTTTCTTGCTGTTGGGAAGCTTAATTCCGTTGTTTCTCCTCTGCCCATATCGTCTTTGCCGTCTCCTGGTTCCACAAACCTTCGGAAGCGAAGTTCTCATATGGTCACTCCAATAAATTCAGTTGCTTTAGTTGAGCCAGTTCGGTCCTGTAATGAACTCGGGTACTCTAGTTCTGGGTCGACACAACAACAGCATTTGATGTTATCTGGTGGAAAAGACGATCTGGGTGCATTAGCCATGTTGGAAGATAGTGTTAAGAAGCTTAAGAGTCCAAAAACGTCACCTGGTCCTTCATTGAACACGAACCAAATTGAATCTGCTCTTGAGTTATTAACTGATTGGTACTATGAAGTTTTCGGGTCAGTGTCCTTTTCAAGCCTCAAGCATCCAAAGTTTCGAGCTTTTCTTAATCAAGTAGGCTTGCCTTCTTTGTCAAGGAGAGACTTCTGTGGTGCTCGGCTTGACAGTAGGTTTCATGAGGCCAAGACTGACGCAGAAACTAGAATTAGAGATGCTATATTCTTCCAAATCGCAAGTAATGGATGGAAGTCAAATAACTGTTGTGGTGGTGGATATGAAAATTTGGTTAGTTTTAGTATTAATCTACCAAATGGAAGTTCTGTGTATCAGAAGTCAGTTTTGGTTGACAGAAGATCATTATCATCAAAGCATGCAGAGGAAATTCTGTGGGAGGCAGTCGCTGGGGTTTGCGGGAGCGGTTTGCGGAGATGTGTAGGGATAGTTTCTGACGAGGATTGCCAGTCCAAGGCTTTGAGGAACATAGAGATTCAATATCAGTGGATGGTGAATCTGCCTTGTCAGGTTCAAGGATTTATCGGTTTGATCAATGATTTTAGCAAGGAATTTCCACTTTTCAAGACTGTTACTGAGAACTGCTTCAAGCTTGCCAATTTCGTGAATAATAAATCTCAATTCAGGCGTAGCTTCCAAAGATTCAGGATGCAGGAACTTAAGTGTTCTAGTTTGCTTCGAGTTCCTTTGAGCAGATGTGATTGCAGAAACGATTTCCTGCCAGTTTATCTAATGCTAGAGGATGTATTGAGCTGTGCTGGTGTGCTTCAAATGGTTGCCATAGATGAACCTTGTAAGCTGGTAAGTTCTGAAGATTCTGTTGCTAATGAGGTCGTCGGGTTGATCCAAGACGATGGATTCTGGAAAGATTTGGAGGCAGCTTATACCTTGGTGAAACTTATCAGAGAGATGGCTCAAGAGCTTGAAGTTGAGAAGCCATTGATTGGGCAGTGCCTTCCTCTTTGGGAGGACATGAAAGCGAAAGTGAAAGATTGGTGTGGTAGATTCCATATCAGTGAAGAACCTGTGGAGAAGATAGTCGAAAAGAGATTCAGAGACAACTATCACCCTGCATGGTCTGCTGCTTTTATACTTGACCCTCTTAACTTGGTGAGAGACACTACTGGAAAATACCTTCCACCATTTAAGTGCTTGACACAAGAACACGAAAAGGATGTTGATAAGCTCATAACAAGGCTTGTTTCAAGAGAAGAAGCTCATGTTGCGTTAATGGAGCTTATGAAATGGAGATCAGAAGGATTAGACCCATTATATGCACAGGCTGTTCAGGTTAAACAGCTAGACCCTTCAAGTGGGAAGATGAAAGTTGCCAATCCACAAGGTAGCAGACTAGTTTGGGAAACTTGTCTTAACGATTACAAGACATTAGGTAAGGTTGCAGTGAGACTCGTCTTCCTCCATGCGACCTCGTGCGGGTTTAAGTGCCACTGGTCTTCGCTGAAACGGGTTAGACTCCATAGACATTCAAGGGTAGGACTTGAAAGAGCTCAGAAGATGATGTTCATTGCAGCTCATGCCAAGCAACAAAGACTTGACTTTTCAGATGAAGAAGAAAAGGATGGAGAGCCCTTTCGCATGGCATGTTTTGAGGATGATATGCTCAACCAGGAGTTCTCAGATGTCTCGCCATTGTAATGCTTTTTTTTTCTTCTGAAATTATAGGATTTTATTGCCTTTCTGCTCTTAGTATTTTCACAGAAAAAGAAGAGTGTACCAGTAAACCTCATTGCTGCATGAAAGATGTCTTTAATTATTCAAGTTAAATTTCAATTTAAGTTTAATAGAATTAGAATTTTGAAATTAAAAAATTGATTAGTAAAATTTTTCAATATTTTAAAAATTGGACCGAAATTTAAACCAGTAAATTAAAAGGTTTAAGATTTAAAAGATTCAATCGGTATCAGAAGGTCATAAAATTACTTAAATATTGAATAAAATTAAAAAATTTAAATATAATTAAAGGATACCGTGTTTATTCATTGAAAATTTTAAAGTTTAATTTAAAAAGAAAGCTATCAAATGAAAACTAATTGATTTATTTTTATTTATAAATTTGATTAATTTACAAAATTGGTATATTAATTAATAAATTGATCGATTTTCAACAATAAATATTATTATGGTATAAATCAATCTAAAAAATTAAAAATCGGATTGAAGAGTCAATCGGTACAAGATTTTTTTGTTAGAACTAGTCGAATAGGTTTGATATTTTAATCGTCGATATTTTTATATATTTAAAAAACTTTCACTTTTTTTTCTCTTTTCCAATATAAATATTTGATAAAGAGAATTTGATGATGGAATCCTAGTATTAACTTTATGAAGAGAGCTTCAGTTATGTAGCTCTTAATTTGAAGGAGAAATTTAAAATATTAATTTCGTAAAATATTTATATTACCTTTTGAGTTATCACTAACCATTAATTAAAATTATTAATTTGATTTACTCTATCAAAGACAAAGACCTTGAAATATTAATTCGATGATACCTTTTTCAACATTTTATGGCAAGGGGTATAATATTCGAGATCAAATCTCCTGTTCTGGATACGGTGTTCTTATCATGTTCTATTAAATCTTATCCACACATTTATGTAGATCCTACATAAATATATAAATGAGATTTAATAAAATAAGGTTAGAATAGAGTAACTGAAACCTAAGATTTGACGTGATAATATTCAACCAATAACATCATGTTGCATGCACAATTAACTATTGAACTCATAATTAAACACTATAAGTTAAGTGTTTGAATGCTTTGCTGAATGAATTGCAAATAGTGATAAATGTAGGAGAACTTGGAACACTTTGGTTGTAGACAATTGTAATAATTATAAATAATATAAATCAAATTATAAATTAAGCGAATACAATTAAGATAAATTATAACAAAAAATTTTAGTTATATTGAACAATTCTATGTAATTACAATAACAATAATAACAAGCTAGTAAAAAATTCGTTAAAATACCTAATCTGAGAAAGTTTAATAGTACACAGTCTTACCCTTAATTAATAGAAAATATACTTTTAAATCACTCGCAAGAATAAAAAAATAAAATAAAAATATGTATTTGTATTTGTAATAATTATATATAACATAAATTAACTTATAAATTACTCTAATGTAACTGAGACAAGTTATGGAAAAATAGGTTAAATCATAAATGGCTAGTGTTTGACATGGGTCAACCATGAAGAGTACTCAAAGATCAAATCTTTGTTTCCAGCACCATTCTTAGTACCAACTCCTTTTGTCTTTTTGGTTGTCAAAGGTCAATGAAAGTAAAAGACTAGGTGGCCTTAGCCCTCCCTCTGTCTTTCTTCACTCTTAAATTGTCTTTTATTAGTTCCACCAAAGCATATGTTCAACCATGTTTGCTAACCTAATGTTTGATTCTAAGTCTTCTTTGGTTGGGCCCTTTTTCAAACTTTTGATGTCTAGGGTTGAACTTTGAAGTTTTGAAGGAGTAAGAGTCTAATTAAACTCAATTTAACATGTAACTTTGAAGCTAAATTAATTTATCACGGTTGATCAAATTCAAAAAATATTATCATATGAACGCGTTCAGACTTAAATATCCAACATAAAATTGATTAAATTTGACGTGGTCTATAAACTTTGGACCAATATCGAACTAATTTGTCAAAATCAAGCATAATAAATATGTATTATTACAGTATTATTTTGTCAAATTCGAGCTTAAACACGATCGATTCTAAATAATGAAAATTGATTTTAATTAAATTAAAAATTAGTACAAAAACTTTAAATGATTCAAACTAATTTATCATCTTAATGTCATATTTTGCTAATGAATCAATAATTATAAATATGCACTAATGCACTACTAATTTGTCAAATTAAAACCCGAAATTGATCGATTCTATAAGCTTGAAATTAAATTCGATTAGATTGAAGTTGGTTCTGTCCAAACTAATTTTATCATTTGATTAAATAATGAAATCAAGCATAATGAATGTGTACCAACATAGTACTATAGCAATAAACTAGACTAGCAAATGGGGTCGTTGGTTGGTTGGTTGGTTATATATCGTTTTCTTATCAAAGAAAAAGAATGTGCTGGTCTTGGAGTACCTTCTCTCTTTATGTCACACCTTTAAATGGCAATCTTAGTATAATTTGAAATCATCCCATCATTTCATTTGATAAAGCAGTTTGAACTTAAGAGGCTTCTCCCCTTTTCTCTTATGCCTAGATTTACCCTCCAATCTCATGGCAGTGGAAATGGAGGATGTGTTATGGACTTGTAAGTAAACCATTAAAAGGGTTCCAGTTAAGTCTGACAAAAAATTCGGCTCGGTTTGAAGTTAATTGATGAAGTTTGAGTTAATCGAATGTAAATTTTGGTTCGAATAAAAAATAATTTCGGACCAAATTTTAATCTTAAATACACTTCATCAAACTTGAATCTATTATATTTTACAAAAAAAAACATTATTTTGGAGTCGTTTTGACGTTCTGTCGAATTACTGATAAGGGTCAATCTTCTCGAGTCCAAATTTGGACCTTTTATCCATTAATTAAAATTAGGTCTACACTAATTTATCATTTCTAAATACAAAACACGATTAGATTTGAGTTTAAACTCAAACTCGAACTCGAACCAGATAAGGCTCACGTCGAGGAAGCATACATTATCATTCCTAATTCCAATTATTGGCTTGTATAGTATGGTATCAATATTCAACCACACTCATGTTCTAGTTAAAAAGAGGTTGAATGATTTTAAGTATAGGGTTAAAGAATCTTCAAACTTTCAATGCTGGTCCATCATTAACCTTCACTTTTCATTATATCTCTCTTTGTTTTTCACTTATACAACAGCTTTAAGTGTTTTTAAATCCGATTGGTACATGTGTTGATGTTGATATTGATAGGTGGCCCTTCTGCTAAATTCCTTGCTCACTCCATGTTTCTGTTGGTAGTAATCATAAGGTAACCGGTACCCATCTTTTCTTACATGACATGCAACCTAATTCACATCATTTTGTAATACTAAAATAATGTTATATTAGTGTAAATTTAAAGAAAAAAACCGAATCGTCCAAACTTTTGAACAATACAGAAGTGAAACAATCAACCAATTCATATTGAAAGATTAAATGAATTCTTATGATGTATCATTTCTAGGTTCGGTAGAGTTGTCGGCGGTAATTTCGAATCAAGTCAGATCGAATTGATATTTTTATATTGTGAACTAATAGCACGTTTATAAGATTAAAATAAAATTGTTTTAATGTAATTTCAAAGAGAAAGTTTGAATTTCTTAAACTTACTTAACTCGTTAATTTTAAGTTGAATTAGAGTAAATTTGTATAAATACTAAAATTATTATGTCATGGGCCTTTAACACATTTGTAAGATTGAAATAAAATCGTTTTAGTGTAATTTTGAAGAAGATGTTTGAACTGTTCCAACCAATGTTTTAAAAACAAATCGGTTTGGTCAGTTTAACAGTAAAAACTTCAAATCAGTCAACTTTTTAGTTCAATTCTCAATTTTTTTAATTTGATTAAATTTAATAATTTTTGTTGTTAAGAATCGATCATTCTATTAATTAATCGGTCAGTTTTTATAAATTAAATAATTTTCATTTAATGGTCTTCGTTTTAATTAAAATTTAATTTTTTAATAAGTAAAGATCATCTTTTTTATTCAGTTTTCAAATTATTTAAATTTATTCAATCTTTATTTTGTGATAATCTAATACTGATTGAATTTTTTAAACCTTAAATATCTTATTTTACGGATTTAACTTTCGGTTTAGTTTTGAATACATCGGTTCCAACTTCTTGTCAAGACCGAATTTGTATAATACTAAAGTTATTATATCATGGACCAATAGCATATTTGTAATATTAAAATAATATCGTTTTAGTATAATTTCAAAGAATTAAAATAGTCACTTTGTAAAACTTACAAAGGTGAACATTGATAACCCTCCTATAATCCTCACAAAATAAATTATTTAACAAATTAAATTATTACTAAACCTATGTTTGGTTGGTTTTATACTAGTAGAGTTTTTGTTAGTACATTTTTTTATGTAAATTTTTTATGAGAAGAACTTTTCTAAGAAGACAATTGACTGTTTAGCTGTCATTTAAAAAAATACTTTTTTGAAAGAGCTTTATGTAGTAGACTATTTGACAACATAAATATAAAAAATACTTTTAATTTTAATTATATTTTATTTTATAATAAAAATTATTTATGCATATAAAAATTATTTAAAATATATTAAACAATATGCAAAGCACAATATATTGATTATTATATAATTTTAAACCATATAAAATATAAATAAAAATATATCTAACCAATTCTTTTATATGGATTATAACGTAAATAAAGCTAATATCAAAAATAATATTAAAGCATATAAAAAAGTCAAATAATATTTATATAAAAAAGGCAAATATTATTATATAATCGTAAAGATGGGTTTTTGGGTATTGTAGGAATTATGTGTAAAGCGTAAGAGCAAAATGGACTAAAAAATATACTCATTAATTAATCTGAAAAATATACCGGAAAAAGTCAATTGAGAGGTTTTTTTTATAAGCTCCAAATTTAAATTTCTTAAAAAACTGTATTTTAGTTGCCAAAAAGCCATATCTATTAAAAATATTTTTTTATTTTATAGTGAAACACTCTTTTTTTTTTTTAAAGACTTTTGTGGTAGAGAAAAGTACTTATTGACCTCCCAAAAACTCATCCAATTAAACAAATATTTTATAATTTGAAATTACATAAAAATATTTTTACTAAAATACATTTTTTGTTGAGTTTATTTATGAGTCATTTTAATAAAAATTAATATACAAATAACTGACAAATTTATATAATTATTTTTATAATAAATTTTATTCAAATAGTTCGACAAAAACGTTACGTGTTATTTTGATAATTTTAATCAAGAATATTTTAAAAATAAATAAAAATATAACATTATCCCCTCAATCATACTTAGAGTTGATAATTAAGTTAAAACGTATCACTCATCACCTACAAAAAGAAAACTAGTAGGCCCTTCGAATCATATCTCCAATTATCTACTCTTGAATTATAATTATGATGTGTTTATACTCAATTACATAAGCTCATTATAGTCCCAACAGCCATAGGGGTGGCAATTAAGTCAGGCTTACCTCGGGTTTAACTCGAATTTAACGGATTCAATCTAGTTTGATTAGCTTTGGACTGAACTTAATTTTTTCAAAATTTTGAATATCGAGCCTCCAAAAAAATTTTAAAAATAGAGTTTTTTTAGTAAAATGATTTTATTTTTATTTTTTTAAAAAATAAAAATTGGAACGAACCAAACTGAGCTCATATGCTATAATAGAATCAGGATTTAATCTGAGTCCAAGCTAGAGCAGAAATTTTGGATCAAGTTCCTTGATTGAGTTCAAACTTTTGCCAAATACTTCGGACTTGATCTAATTTCAAACGAATTGAAATATGATTTTTATTTGGTAAAAGTTACCTCTAATTCTTTTTGTAACATTAAAATTCTGTTGTATCTTATTTATAAATATTTTTATTTACTTCTCTCTTGTTATGTTAATTGTAAATATTATATTAATTTCATAAATATAAATATTGATCAATAAAATATATTTCAAAACATGTTGCAAATACTGATTTTCTTCTCGATACTTAAAAATCTATATCATATTAGGAATGACATTTTTATCCGGGTTCGAATCGACTCTTCAGCAAACTTATATTGAATTGACCAAATTTCAAGTAAGGTACGAGTTTCTTTTTAATTCCGAACTTCAGGTAGGAATTAAACTCATGTTATCTTACCTAAAGTTCAAATATATCAAATATAAATGATGTAATTTTACGTAAAATTACGAAATTTTCAAAATTTAAATTTAAAAAACAATTGATTTGACCTAGGCATGATTGGGCTTCAGATCGTGAGTCTTGGGCCTATTAAGGCCTTAGTTCTGGCCCAAGCCCTTGTACAAATTTTGTAGCCCAAACCCTAATGAGCCCAATGCTATCATTACATATAATTATAATTGCTATTATATGTTATTTGACATAACCTTATCACTACAAACCCTATAAAATTGGATTATTGTGTTCTTAAAGTATTGGGCTTTAAAGTCCAAAACAAAGAAGGCCATATCTTCGAAAAGCCCAAACCCAATGGTGTTGTCGCCAAAACCCTCACTGACTGCTAGGGTTTGGGGCTAGTTGCAGAAGTTCACGCAGAGAGTGGTAAGTGGTCCTTTTCCTTGTCGCCGTAGCCGTCGCCGCAATCATGGGTCGTATGCACAGTCGCGGGTAAATCCAATTCCGGCTCTGTAACTCTCTTTTTGCATGTTTATGTCTGCAGACAAAAGATTTGAGCATGCACTGTAGTATTTAACGTTTGTAGTGGTTTTGCTGCAGTAAGGGTATTTCAGCTTCTGCTCTGCCTTACAAGAGGACTCCACCAAGTTGGCTTAAGATCTCTTCTCAAGATGTAATTCTTCAACTCCCAAGTTGTCTCTTTTTCAGTTTTTGTTCAATCTTTTCTATCTATAGTTGTTTTGGAACGAGCTTTTGTCTACATTATAATTCATCGTAGTTGTTTTCGGAGAATTGACAATGAACTTAGCCTTGGTGGATTGTATTATACTTGGTGATATATGATTGAGATTGCGGATTAGGGCGTGAGACTTAAATTATTGAGCAAAAATGTATGATTTTGGTCTTCTCGTTGTATAAGGTGGAGGACAGCATTTGCAAATTTGCTAAGAAGGGTCTGACTCCATCTCAGATTGGTGTAATTCTTCGTGACTCACATGGTATTGCTCAGGTCAAAAGTGTTACCGGAAGCAAGATTCTGCGCATCCTTAAAGCCAGTGGTAACCTTTTGCCGTCGTTCATATAAGTTTTGTTGGTCTCTCAGAATACAATTAAGTGGATTGGAAGAGAAAAATGGTCTTTTGGTACTGATTGTTGCTGAGTGTAATGAAGTGGGTTTAGTTGAATGCCCTAAGTACTAATTCATGAAAAAAAGTTTAGGTTACATGAGTAAGCCAAGACTATCCAAATTGAGGTTGTTAAATGGTTAGCTTGATTGACGACAGGGTAATAAAGCTTTTATTATATTGTTTTGATTTGACTCATTAGGTCTTGCACCTGAAATCCCTGAGGATTTGTACCATCTCATCAAGAAGGCCGTAGCTATTAGAAAGCATTTGGAGAGAAACAGGAAAGATAAGGATTCTAAGTTTCGATTGATCCTTGTGGAGAGCAGGATTCATAGGCTGGCCCGTTATTACAAGAAGACAAAGAAGCTTCCACCTGTCTGGAAATAGTAAGTGTTGTTATGTTGATATATTGATCCAACAAGTTACAATTCATTTACTCGAATGCACACATGCAGAGGTTATGCACTATCCTTTATTTATAATTATAATCGATCTATTTACTCTTTCTTAAATGAGGGCAGAGATGTTCTTTAAAACTATATATTTCATAATCTGTTTTCTTTCTCGTCCATACTCAGATGCGTATTAGAACTGCGAAAACAACAGCAGAATGATGCTTTTAAAATTTTGAAATCGCTGCAGTGTAGATTTTCATTTATATTACAGATGTAGCTTCTTAGATCCATATGCTTTAGTAGAAGCTATTAATGTGATTTTGAATTATAAAAAGAGCTATGGAGGGCACTCCTCTACCATAGTTTGAGAATTTGCTAGGGTGAACCCATTTTGCTTTACCACCCCAGGGAAACTCCAAATATAGGCTGAGGTTAACCATGTTTATCAAAGTTCAATCTACGGTAAATGATGATAGGTACATAACTAGGGATCATAGGACTCTGTAGGAACCATGTACTATTGTTACCTTTGTTGTTAAACTTGCTGATATACTGAATTCCATGATCACATCATCTGTGGGCTGCTTGTGCTTCTGTTTCATGATCATCTATTTAACAAAACCTTTAGCTATCCTATACTTTACTCTTTGATTTCGATTTTTGTTGCTTAACTCCTTCCCCTCTTGACGCATTCCTATGATCTTGTTTTGCAGCGAGTCCACCACTGCAAGCACTCTGGTGGCTTAGGCAAAAAATTGTTTTGTGACGGTACTTTTGGTAGTGTCGTGCTGCTCAGAGTTCAGAAGTTCTAGTTCTTTTAATAGTTGGCGGTGAAGAGGGACAGTGAACATCTTTTAATAGTTGAAATGAATCCGTTTTGAGTCTCCTTGAACATTTGAGAATTCGTATTTGACCCCAAATTATGACATTTGCATTACAGAATTCAGATTATGTTTATTGGTAATATGTTAAACATCTTATGCAAAATTTTCTTAGCTCCATTTGTATTAACCACCTGTCTGGCCTTAATCGGGTCAGATGTTGCATGCAAGGAAGCGTAGTCCAAAGGTTTTACTATGGATTATGCAGATGCAACTTTGATTGATCTGCAGAAACAGAAATTTCATTAATATGGTTTGTTCATTTTCAACAGTCTGTGTGCTCGAGTTTGTACAATTGATGCTGAAGAGTCTAACCTTAACGATCATTAGCCCCCACTAATGCAATTTTATTTGCAAATTATTGATCTACTCGTAAGTGAATACTCATCAATAGTTTGTTGATTGTGACTTCATTCATACAGAGGATATGAATTGTCCCAACTTCTAGATTAGATTCTTATCTAAGGCAATTCTAACACATCAGCAACTGTATATGCACTGTACTTGAAAGAATATTAGGAAGCACCGATTATGCACGAATAAATTGCCTCTTAAGAACTTCAGAATCTTTCAACAACCAATTTCAGAACATTTGCGAGTCTGTACTGACTTGGTACGTAAACACGAAACAAAAATTTCTCATTCTCAACAAAACCTTTAATTTCAAAGCCAACATTAGACCTACAAGGACTGTCTCAAGACTGCAAGGACTCATCCATTTGTTGTAATCCAACGTCCATTGAACTAAAGCTCAATAAGAGATGTCAACAAAGTACTAAAGAAGCACAGAACATTTAAGAATCTGCAATAGTAACTTCAACTTCAACACCAGGTTCAATCGTAATGGAAGTGATCTGCTTCACCACATCAGGTGAACTGAAAAGGTCAATGACACGCTTGTGGACTCGCAACTCGAATCTGTCCCAAGTGTTGGTTCCTGGATTTGGAAACAAAAAAAGATAAAGAAACTAATCTCCTCTTAAACTATACCACAACCAGTCACACTAACGGACCTCGAAACAAAAAAGCTTCTTAAAAATAATCCGAAGGGTTGTTTCTAAACTAATATAGAGATAATGTAAAATTTGAATTTAGAGAAAACTACACATTTCTCAAGCAATTATAGTTGGTAATTGTCAAAATAGTTTAGTTGCAAGATAAATTACCTTCACCACAGGGAGACTTCCTGGTAGTAATGTGAAGAACTTTGGTAGGCATCCTGACTGGTCCCTTAACTCTCAATCTCTTATCCTTAGCACCACGAACCAAATCAGCACAGACTGCTCATTTAAACAAAGCAACACCAAATTCAACAAACCACAAACAAACACTACTCTTCTTTACAATTAACCACAACAACAAAAATACAGCAGCTCAAATATACCATCGAGATGGTTTCTTTATACATCACAATTACAGTAAACAAATTTTAAGTGATGAAAGTGAAATGGGTCTGATACAGCAATAAAATTGCGCATTCCAGTTCAAAGCAGAGTTCTTTGTCAGGCATAATACACGATAGATAGAGAAAAGAACAAACCTTTCTCGAGGTTCTTGACATTCTTAGATGAGAGAGTGATTCTGATCTTATGAATCTGCTCTTGGGATTCCTCCAAGCCCGGCTTCGTTGGTTTCATAGCTCCGTAAGCTGCCGCCATTTTCTCGTACTGCTTTAATAACTGAGGGAATCCACAGACATGAATTTTCACAAATTATGCATGAAAACATGTATAAACAAAACCCGGTGAAGAGATTGCTGGTTGTAGAATAATTAAAATCACTAAAATAAACCCAGAAAAACCTTCTAATATCAAGTCGATAGTTAAGAGCACCTTACAGAGGAAGTGACCGAAGTTCTCGGGGCGGCTTCTTTTCGGCAAAAGCGAGTTTGGCAGAATAGGGAAAGATGACAAGGTACGAGTTTGGGGTTTATATATGTGGAGGTGTTGTGATCATTAGGGTTAGGGTTTTCGTTCATGGGCCGGGTCTTGAAAATTTCCTCCCATAAAATGATACTTCCTTCTATTCAAAATAAGTGTCATTTTAGAGAGATGCACACTTATTAAGAAAGCTAATGAAATGTTTGATATACCCTTATTAATTGTATGTTGAATTATCTTGAAAATGTAATCTGTATAATTAGGATGTGAGAGAAATTAAAGGGTAATTTTGGAAATAAAATTATAAACATGC
>JAOSBK010000007.1:30700413-30712049 GCA_027568895.1 Erythroxylum shatona
ATTTAATGAATTATTATTTTATATTTTCAGTGGGCCTCAAGGAATTTTTTTAAAAACTATTATCTTATGCATTTAGCAAGGTTATTATTTTATCCCATTGGCCCAAGTCGGGATCAGAGAAAATTATTATTTAATCGAGATTCTTAATTTATCGAATATTCATTTATTGAGGTTTTACTAACTCTATTTTTTGTTTTTCTTAAATATTTATGGTTAAATATAATAAAATATTAATATTTTATGAGAAAAAACAGTTTTAAAATCTTCACTTTACTCCTCAGTCCTCACTTTTTTCATCACATTTTATTTTCTCATAGGATGATAATAATACAATTTATATGGAGATGAAGTTTTGAATGCTGTGGAATTCACGTAAAGACAATTTAAAGCTTTAGATATTTTAGCCTTTGTTCTATTTCTTAATTGTGAAAAATATATGTTATTTTTGCATGAAACATTATGATTTTTATTATTTCAATCTTATGGTATTTTTAAGACATACAAATCAAAATATTGACTTATTATTATTAAAGTAATTTTGATTTTGAGCGTTCGCAAAAATCTATTCTTTATATTTTCTATTTAAAAGTTATATTTTTATGTGCTATACAACCTGATGGATATCAAAAAATCAGAACAATTCAATGGATCTAAATATGGGTAGTAAATCATAAACACCAATGGATATTGATATAAATATGGGTTGAGTCATAAAAAATAAATATGGATATGGGTAGAGTAATATCCGAACCGAACATTACCCATTGTCATCCCTAATGCCAACTCCGGACTTGTACCCATAATCTTGTACCAATTTTATTATATCTCATCCACATAAATATGTAAAATTTAGATAAATGTGTGGATGAGATCGTATAAAATAGAGATAGTATAGAGTTATGAGTATAGAAGATTTGACATATTTTGTACCCAATAAGTGCGATCCATTCTACTTTCAAATTTTCAATTTTGGATTTCATTTATTTTAATGATTTTATTATCATTATTATTATTTGAGCACTAATGATTTTATTATTAAAAATTAAAAATATTAATAAATAAATAAATATTTAAATAATAAAATAAATTTAATTTAGTGTTTTTATTATTAGTAATAACCCATAACTGTGAGCCCAAACTTCTTTAAGGCCCATTTGAGATTTGAGTTCCCTCTCTCTTTCCTAAAGCCAAAACCCTAAATCGAATTTGATAAAAACCTACAAACCCCGACATTGATCGCCTCACATTCTCTGAACTCTCTTCACTGACGATAGTTGGAGGAATCCGGTATACATATATGCTGATCTTATGGGTTTTTCATTTAAAGTTTTATTCTTTTGTGCTTTTTCTCCGTTCTGCCTGCTTTGTTTGGTCGCTTATCTGTAAGATTTCATCTAGGGTTTATTTGCCCAACTATACATTTGAATTTGGTTTGGTTATGTGAGTTATGCATTGAGGAGAAGCATAAACAATCTGTTTTCTGAGTTCGTTCTGTATGTTGATGTTTGCAAATTCCTTTTCCTTTTTCTGTTTGTAACAGTGAATCACATGTCAACTGCGAAAACAACGGATTTTGTGAAAGTAGGGTGTTGGGTGGTATAAATTTCAACGTCCTTTTGCTGTGTTGTTTCTATTGTTTTCATTTTTGTATGTTGTTTAGTATGCTTTTCTGCTGTAACTATTGATCTTCCTTTAGTGGATGTTAGTAACTTGTAGTGTTTATGGCAGGATTTAACATACTCGTAATTTTGTGTTACTTTTGCAGGTAAATCGAAGTGCCATGATTAATAAAGATTCAGATGAGGAGCCAATGAATGATAATGGAGAAGATCTCAGCGAGGAGGAGTATGAATCTGAGTCCGAATCAGAGCAAGAACATGTGAAGTTGGCTGCACCCCAGTTGAATGCTGTATACAATAGGGATGGTTTAAACGACAAGTTTCAGGACATTAGTTGGCCAGACAATGTGGGTTGGATCCATAAGCTCTCTATCGATGTTGATCAAGAGCAAGAAGTGGATGTGAATGATGACCTGGCCAGAGAGCTTGCTTTTTACACACAGGCATTGGAGGGAACAAGGAAGGCCTTTGAGAAGCTTGAATCAATGGGGCTCCCTTTTCTTAGGCCCCCTGATTATTATGCAGAGATGGTGAAGTCAGATGCTCACATGGAGAAAGTTAAGAGTCGGCTTTTGGCTGAGAAGAGAAACATTGAGGAGGCCGAGGAGAGAAAGAAGGCTCGGGAAGCCAAAAGAATAGCTAAAGAGGTTCAGTCCCAGAAGCTGAAAGAGAGGGCTGCACAGAAAAAAATGGAGATTGAATCTGTTAAGAAATTGAGGAAAAATAGACAAAGTAGTGGGTTTGCTCGGGGTGAAAAAGATGGTGGTATGGATTTTGCCTTTGAGGATGGTAAAGCATTTGAAAGATCTAGCAAGAAGAGGCCAGGGGTGGCTGCTGGAGATCGGTCTGGAGGGAAAACAAGGCAATTTGGGAAGAGACAAGTTGACAAGAAGCAAATGAAAAGAGAAAAAAGGAACTCCAAATTTGGATTTGGGGGAAGAAAAAGTTTGAGGAAGCAAAACTCAGCAGAGACCACCGATGATCTTAGAAGCTTCAACAAGGGTGGTTCTGCAGGAAATAAGAAAAGGAAGAAATGATCAACTGTCATGGTAATTTGTTCTATTCAATATTTCACTAAAAAAGTTATGTTATGAGTTATGATTACAGTTCTTGAAAGTTATTTATGCTGGAAGTGCTTGTATTAACATATCAAGCTTAGCTTTTTCTTCCTGTTAACTTGAATTCAAAGCAACCTTGAGTTTTGTCCTATTAATGCACGGTGTGTTGAAAGTGGAACTTTGTTTCATAATCGATTACGTTTGCTCCAGCCTTTTGATTATCACTTGGTTTGGTAAGTTCAGTAAGCTGTCTCATATCCTTAATAGTGTGATAAAAACCCTTGGTCATATCGTTTCAAGTTAATCTTTTATTAAACTACCCATCTCTAACAACCACCTTGTCACAGCACTGAGAATCTAGCTATTGATTGGCTCTCAAATACAGTTCAATGCATATCCGTTGTAAGTGATAACACTTTTTTATGAGGTAATCAGAAGTCAACATCAGGGGATGAACACTTGGAAGGCATGTGCCACTTTCTATAGCATCAGTTGGAATTTCTGTAGCAATCATGTAAAAAAGTCAACTCGTGGGATGAACATTCCCATTTCATCTGATCTCTATAATTGTCTCCATCTGGCAGTGGTGATGTTATCCTGTTACATAAAAACAATTCCTTCACTGGTCTTCATCTGTATTGAAATTACTTGCTTATGCGAATTATTTCACATAAGATAGATGTTTGTGTAGCATATCCTCTGAATATTCATCAAATCAATGGGTTAATGCCATATGGCATGCCTCTTAGAATTAGCATGAAATGAATGCAGTAAGAATAGATTCAAAGGAAGAGTCTGGTGATTGTTAACACGATGACCCAGATTGGAGGTAGAAGTGAGGTGTATCCATGAGGCGTTCTTGTCTTGTACAACGAGCTTTTTATCAACTTAATAATGCAGGGAAGCCCCACGTATTAAATGGTCAAGAAGCTTCCCAACTCATGTACGTGTTTCATCGATCAATAAACAATAACATAAAATATGTCTTTTTTCAATATCTTTCTCCATACACTTAAACCTGTGTTCTTTTGGTTTGTCATACAAAAACCTTTCTTTCAACGCCTGAGCCCTCCTACAACAGCCATAAATAAGCTCAAAGTGTACCCTTCTGCCAATTTCTCTTTAGCTTTCACAGCCATGTTGACTCCTACGTTGGAACTGATCACTCGGGCTGCTTCCAACTCTCTCGTAATCTTCTGCTTCTGTAATTTTATTATCCTTATGATCATCATAGGCTCAAAATCTGGCTCGGACTTTAATCAAGGAAGCTCAATTCCTGTCTCAGTGGCCACCTACACATACAAGAACATGAACCAAGGAAGAGAAACAGAGCGTTCAGTCGATGAAAACAGAGTGTTAACTGATAAGTCTGCATTACTATCCAGTGCCTTGATGTCACCGAATGATTACAACAGTGAAAAGGACAACAGAAATGCAGATGATGAACTAAGGAGAAGGATTGAAGAATTCATCGATAAAGTTAACAGGGGATGGAGAGAAGAATTAATGAGGACACCTAGAAGTAATCATACAGGGGATGGAATGAGGGCACATAGATAAGCAATTGGAGGATCATCCTTACGCATCAGTACTCTCAATTCCATTAATGAAGAAGAAAATCTTGGCCCGTTTCCTGACGCTTGGAAACATAGATATAACAGCTTCATCTGAACATATGTGCCAGTTGTCTATGCTAACTTCCCATGTTCTTGGAGGTCTTTTTTTAACATGTAGAATAGAACAGTGCTTTGAATAATAAAAAGAAACTGAGATTGGCCTGTTGTCTTATAGTTTGAGACTATAGCTTGTGTATATTCCTTGCCCTTGCTGTAAAATTAGCCACCAATTCTCTACGGTAAGAGTAACATTAGAGATGATCATATGTTACAGCCAAAGAGCGATACTGTTAGTTGTTCGTCAAATTGCTGGACCACAGTTTCGTGGAATAATTATGTTGAATCTGGAGATGCCTTGATGAGGGTCAATAACTAGAAAATTTGATGCTAAAGGTTTTCAGGTTCACACCAAGAAAGCAAATCCAATGCCTTAAATTTTAAATTCTGGGAAATCTGAAATCCAAGCGTTTCACAAACACAACGTCCTCCAGTTAAGTTCATTTATGGAAGTACTCAAACAAGAAGAATGACACACAAGGATGAATACACCTAAATGCTACAACAATAACACTGACTGATCTAATAATGCTGTAGGTCCTACCTAAAACTAAGGAAGAAGAGTACACTTGGTGGGTTAAAACCCATATGAAGTTAAACCCTGAGATTTTTTGTCAAAAGCTAATGACTTTGATCTTAGGTGAGGTCAAGCAAGCCTGAATACTGTTTCTGCAACACAAGAATGATGAGATAACCAGCACATTTGCATCCGTCAGCAAGAAACCTCGCAGTTTGACCGTTCAAGATCTCGTGATTCACAATCTCTGGATTCATCTTCAGGCGAAGTAGATTTACTGTCAGTTGGTGGGTTCTTAAAGGCCTGAAAGGGGTTGAGCGAACCTGGATTGTCTCCATGGAAGGGTGAATCAGGTAACGGAACTGGCTTTACTGCACCAAAGCCTGCTTTAATGTCTTCAGCAGTGATAATAGTAACAGCAGGCATGACAACCGGTGCAGGTGCAACTCTTTGCTTTTTATGTTTATGCTCCTGTTGGTGACCTGGAAGAAAACTGCCCACTACAACCTGATGCAAACAAACAAGTCCACAAAAACAGGCATTACAAGCATAACATGCAAGTTCATGTGGTCCAGCAGAATGACTGCTAAATCATGCAATAAGAACTGCTTCTGTCTGGAAAGATTATCACTATAACATCTTTGCAGCATTTCATCATGTTCTAAACTCCGTGGAAAAAGCACTTAATTTTATCAATTAAAAATCTAAAAAAGGTAAAAGCATATGGCTTTAATCTATTAGCATTAAATCCAATCAAGTCCTTTTGTTTTTCTTCTTCTAAAGCGATGGATACCTGCACTGGGCCAGCAGCTATTAGCAAACCAGCTAGTCCTCCCCCAACAACACGTCCATCTGCACCGGCCAAAGAGACACTCATTCCACCAGATCTACTCTTTGTTCCTCCATTCTCAGTAGGCATAAAAGATCCAGATAAGGAAAGTATCTCAAATCGACCCTGAAAATATAATGCATTCATAGTGTCTTAGAAGTGATCGTATTAATGTGGGAAATAAATGGGACATGCCTTCTTATGTCCACGATGAAACAAATACTGCGGTGTATCTTGAGTCCATTTGTAAAAGGTTAGATTGTTATTGATCAGATAATAATATCTAGAAATATATAAGACAACAACATGCTCCAAAATCCAAAATTTCCATACATATTGAAAGCCTTAATTGATAATTAAGAACAAGGGTTAAGCTCATTATTCTGTTTCACATAATGCCAAAATTCTGAATTCCCAAGTAAAAGTTTAATGCCGCTTCAAAGATTACAACTGACTGATGGACACATATAGTAGAAGACTAGTCAGCCTAAGAATAACGAAATAAAAAGAATCCTTTTCGTTCGTCCGACTCACAATAGTAGACAGGTTCTTATTGTATGTGGAGAGAATCACATGTCCATCTTCTTAACTTCAATTGAGCAACAAGTTATAGTTATCAAAGCTACATTTATATTGTTTAAGCTGAATTGGCTCTGTTCTTCTTATACAAAAGGAATGGCAAGGGTGAGATCTACTCAGATTATATCATCAGTCAGTGAGCAATGGAAGCTTATTTCACAGAACTCATGTTATCAACATTCGCCAAAGTACTAAAGTCCAATCCAGTTACATAAAAAAGATACTACCTCATATGTTAGGGTACCACCAAAGGAACTAGGTTGATGAAGTGTAACATTTGAGATTGTGCCATTTGCAGAGAGAACGCAGATAGCACGAGCTCCTTGTTGAGAAAAAGACATAAGTTTCATCGTTACATCCTACAACATCAACAAGGAAAGTTATTCAAAATACTCCCAACATAAAAATGACATCTGAAAGTCGCCAAACATATTTCTTGAATGAGAAGTGGATGATTAGATAATGCCCCGTACAATAAAAATATAAAGGTTGCAAAGAGGTGAACTTGACCTATATTTCATATACCGGCTGATATTCAACGATAAGTTCCTTCATAGTTGTTATAGGAAAGGTGAAAGCAATCAGTTCATATTAATCCATACAGAAGATGAAACATATCATTAGGAAAAAGGATTACTGTTAACATGTTTAAAACACGGTTTCAATTTTTTTCCTGGAACAAACTCAGTTGAAGAACAGTAACTTGAGTGACTTGATGCACTACACATCCTCCTATTGCATCAAAATTAACTCGGAAAAATCTCAAGACATACCTCACCAGCATTAACTGTAATCACATGAGGGGTGAAGTTCGCTCCAACAAAGTACGCAAAACTTTCACCTGAATCCAAAAGATCTTAGAAAATCAGTACGACCGTAAAATAAACCTTGCAGTTTTGAAGTGTGACCAACCATAACAAAGATGTATCAACAGTTGGTAGTAGTACTGTAGAACAGAAATGAAGCCAAAAGATTGGTGTTCAAAGCTGGCAAGTCAATCAAGTGAAAAACTAGATATCAGCGATTGCTCAACTAGTCGTTGACCCAACCAAGAACCGGAAAAGAATGACGTATTTGTATAACTTGGTTTTAGAATAATTAAGCTCCTCATTACAAAACATTGGCATAAAGTGAAATTGCTGTTTCCAGTCGACATAATTTTTTATGGAAGTCCAAATATGGGAAACCATTTACCCCACATTGATTAGAATGAGCAGATAATATACCAAGTCACTGCTGAAGTTTTATGAGTAGTTTGACAACCATTTGCATTATTGTAACTCTAGTTCTTCTGCATAGCTTTTTCATCTTGCAGACTCAAACACATTTGAAGTTGGACCCCTTATAAAATGCATAACCAGAGTCATCAGTACTAACCTATTAAAAATATTACTAGCCTAAGGCAGATCTAGATCCAGCCATATGGTCCTAGCTGTTCTTTACCCTTCCAACAAAGTCTGTCAAATTGGGAAAAACATTTCTCAGAACTCTACTTTTGTTCCTTTCACTGCAAGTACAAGCGTTATATACCTGTAATGTAAGAACATTAAAAAAAAAAAAAAGATGCCTTCCCATTACGTTGTCCTCATCCATATCTTCTTCTCTCCCCCACTTGACGCAAGAAAGAATCAGAAAAGAACGGTCCCACTCGCACTCTCACATCAAACTCAAACAAAATTTCCTCTAAACTTCGGCTCCAATACCCAATACAAAACAAAGGATAAAACCTTTGACCCACACAAGACTTTGCATCATCATCAGCAACAGATAAACCCATATCGCCATCGAACAGACAGATACGGGGCCTCATCCATAGTAAAGCAACAAACAATGTGTTCAGAGGTTACAGTCCCACGTATAATAACAGTCAAAACAATAGTTCAACAGTTGGTGAAATTATGAAAAAAGCATAAAAGAGAGACTTTTGATCTATGTACCTGGGCTTTTTTGGTATTCATAACTATGTTGCTTCTTCGTTGACTCTAGAGGCCGTCCTCTACCCCGCTTCCAAGCAGAAAACTCTCCGGTGAGAGGAACCGACGAGGATATCGGCATCGGCGACAATGCCTTCGTTATCGCTAATGACCCGTCGGGCCCGTACTTCCTGGGTCTCCCTCTCTTCTTTTTCACCGCCGTACCGTCCGTGGCTAACGACGGTTTAACCACCGTAAGAGCAGCAACAAACTGATTAGTGTTCGGGGTCGAGTTTGGATTCGGGTTCGGCGTAGAACTTTCGGTCCTTGGAGCCACTATGAAGTTCTCCGGAACTTCATCTCCTTTCACAGTCACTCCTATGCTCATTCCCTCTGCTGCTTCCATTTACTCATAGATCACTCAAAACCCTCTAAAACCCTTAAATCCCTGAAACCTCAGGAACCTGAAAGATCCAAACTTGGAACTCCAGATGGTTATTTCAACACCAACAAGACAGGAAATTTTTCTAAAAATCACAGCTTTATGGAGGGGGGACTTGAACTAGATACTTCGCTTCAAAGAAAATGAAAAAAAAAAGAATCTTTTTGGTTGAATCTTCAAAGATCAGGAAGTGAATAGTATAGAATAAAATAGTTGGCCTTCTAGGGTTCAGAAATCCGCCATTGCAGGTGATGCACAGAGCTTCAATGGCAACGGATGAATTTGACAAAAAATTAACAAAAATTAAGAAAAATTAAAAGCTCAGAAAATGCAAAAACAATATTTCTGTGATGGTAAGAATTTCTTACAAGCGGAATGAATTTAGGGTTTTGCAAGAAAAGGAAGAGGAAATAAATAAAGTAGGAAAATACAAAAAATTTAAATAGAAAAACTAAACCATAGTTGATTTAATTTAATATTGTGAAATTAAACAAAATAATCAATATTTTAATTCCATTATTCAAAAGTATAAATTATGGTTAAGAAAATGGTTCACGTCCGTCTTGGAAATTTAATAAATTGGATTTAAATATTAAATTCCAGATCAAGTAAAATTTAATATATTAAAAGAAAATTACTTTTTATTTTAATTATTAAAATTTCCCCTTTAATTATTTATAATTTAAACCATAAAAAAATAGTTCTTCTAAAGCTGTAAAGCTAACTTGGAACCATCCCATTTTTCAACTACTGACATCTTCTTTGTCTCTTTAGCCAAAAATTAAAGTTGACTATATAAAAAAAAATCCAAGTAAATTGCCCTCTCATTTCAGAGAATTTACTGTCTGAGCCACTGTAGACAACCTTAAACCCAGAAAGGAAAAGGTTGAAGATGACCAAACCAGAAGCAACCTTAGGCAGTTAGTGTCTGTGTCAGAGAAAATGGAATGGTCCAACTGGTAAAAGTAACCTTTAAGATTCTTCCAAGTTCCAATTTAAGAGAAGGAAGGATAGAATAAAAATGATACAAAAGTTATCCTAATATCGGTTTAATTAAGTTTTAAATCGAACTTTAGAATGAGTTTAAATTAAAAAGTATGACTCAAAATTTGAATTATTATTATTTTTATAGAGACACGTTAAAATTTATAACTAATATTTAGATGAAAATAATGGTTTGTTAAGTAATTTTAAAAAAATATATGTTTTATAAATTATTAAATAAACAACAAGAACAACTGTAACAACAACAATAACACTCAGTAGAAATTCTGCTCAAGGACTGAATTCACGAAAGTTTAATAATACCAACTTTATCCTTTATCTTGATTTTGATTTAATTGAATTTTGAATCGAACTTTAGAATAAATTTTAATTAAAAAGTATGATTCAGAATTCGAATTATTATTATTTTTATGGAGAAACATTACAATTTATGAGTAATATTTAAATGAAATTTAAGTAATAATTTTTAAAAATATATGTTTTATGAATTATTAAATAAACAACAAGAACAACAGTAATAATAAAAACACCAGTAGAAATCTTGTTGGGGGATAGAGCCTGGAGAGGTCAGAGTCTTATCATTAACTAGTAGAGAGGTTACTTTCAAATATTTCACACGAAGCAAAGAAAAAATAAATAATAAAAAAAGAACAACAACAATAATATTCTAATAAGAATTTCTTTAATATGCAAAGTAAGAGGTTCAGAAATAAACGATCTTATTTCTAATCAATAATAAGGTTATTTTTAGGAGATGAAAATTTTTTATTGAAAAATTTTGAAAAAACAATGGATAATTATATAAACAAAAAACTGTATAAATGAAAAGAATAAAATAAAAATAAAAGATAAAAGATAAAAGTAAACAAATAAGATATAAATAAATAAATAAATAAAACACATAAGTAATTGAAAAATATGAAATAAATAAGATAATTAAAGAGAAATATTATAAACAAAAATATTTAAGCTAACTATTATATGTATTTAAGGATTTGCTTAATAAATATTTTTTAAAAATCACAATTTTAAGAAAAAAAGGGTTATTTTAAACTTGAAATATAGATTACTTCAGCTTTTGGAGGATAAGATGATCTATAAAACTTGGTTAAGGTTTGTTTGATTTGGCAGGTTGGAAAAGGCATATATGCAAGAACACCACAAGGGAAAGATGCCAACTTCTCACCTAATATGCCAACAACCAAAGTAATTCAGTTTGCCTTTAATCTCATTAATTTGATGGAAATCCCTATTTTTAGAAAAGAAAATTTGGTAAGAGCGGAATCTGAAAAGGTCTAGTAATACACCTTTTTTTCTATTCGAGGAAATCCTATAAGCGGGTCAAGCCAGCACACCTTTTCAAGAGCCTAACTAACGCATCATCCCACAGGCGGGCCAAGCGGGCGCATCTTATCATTGAGAGCCCAACTGGCACTCCACCTACGGTTAAAACCTCAGTTGCTTTAAGCTCTTACAAAAGGGACTAGCATGGAATCGAACCTGACACCTAACCGAAGTCAAGCCCCGCTATCAACTATCTAGCCATATCCCTCGAGGGCCTAATAGTATGCATCCTTACATCTAATTAGTAGAGATGTTGTTTTCAATTAAGAAAGAAAAATTGTTATAGATAAAAGAAAATAAAATATTAAAAAATCGTTTTTGCTACAGTAATTAAATATAATTTTTTAAAAATTGATTATTTGAAGTTAAAATTTCAAGTGTAAATTTCCTTAGTATTGAGAATTTAAGGTCTTACTTAATAAAAGTGTTGACTAATTTTATAATTTATTTAAAAGATGTAATTTATAAGCTATATTTAAAATATTCAAAAAGTTCATATCTTTTTTAAAAATTACTAAAAGTAAAATCAACATAATTAAAGATTTGAACATTTCTTATTTGAACACATTATGATGATAATAAAAATAAAATTACTAATAAATCATATCTAATTAAATCTAGTCTAATTGAATAAAAGATCCAAAATTTAACTTAATT
>JAOSBK010000007.1:30731522-30744487 GCA_027568895.1 Erythroxylum shatona
ATAAAATACTTGAGTATTTTTTCTTCAAGAGTTATTGGAAAGGAAAAATCGCAATATATTTGATTTTAAATATTTTGTTATTATAATTAGGATGCATAAATTAAAAATAATTATTTAAAATATATTTAATATTTGCTATAAAACAAGAATTTAACAAATTTTTATTTCTTAACATTTTTAACAAACTAACTACTATCAATGTTAATAGTAATCATTCCTTCATCTTAACCAACCATCATAATTATAATGATTATATCCATTTCTATTTCTCATTATATTCATTCTCATTTTCATTGCTCACTGTGAACCAAGCGCCTCCTTAATTTGGGTTTAAGAATTAGGTTGCTTCGATAGTGGATGTCACGCATGCCATCTCACGTATCTAAGATTAGTATATTAAACGCGATTTGCATATTAGATATCAATGATCATATCTGTCCTCCTATCTTTCATGATTTAGTGACTTGCCCGTACATGTGGAGATGGTCGACGAGGTCACGCATTTCATCGCAACTATCTAAAATTAGTACATTAAACACGATTAGTAATGACTTAATTAGAATATTAGATGTCAATGATTATCAGTTATCATCATACTTGTTCCCATGTACTGTATGTTGTGATTTAGGCACAACTGATCTCATATTTAAAGCCTTGTCAACAAGAAAATGAAGCCATTATCGTTGTCATCATCACACTTAATCCGAAGTTTCATAATAAAGTGAGGTTTAAGAAGGTCTGATAATAAGTAATCTTACTTCTACATAGTAGAGAGATTGTTTTCGGTCAAGGACGGAACTACATTGGGGGCAAGTGGAGGCACTTGCTTCCACTGCCCCCAAAAAAATTTATATGAAAAATTTATTATTTAAGTTTTGATCCCATTAAAAAAATAAAATATTGTTCCTATTAAAATTTTGCCCTCACTTAAGAAAATTTATGAATCCGTTTCTGTTTTCAGTAGACTCACATATAAATATGATAATAAAAGAATGATGCAGATTAAAGAGTAAATAAGTAAAATTGGTACGCTAAATAATTATTTAAATAAAATTACAATAAAATACATAAATACGTAACAAATAAAATATAAAATATAATTAAACTTTTTAAAAATAAAATATATTTTAAAACTAAAGTATAACAAAATATTTCACCTCTTTATCTTTAGAAAATAAAGTGAGTTAAATAAATCAAAACTTATTTTATATACTTTGAAAACAACCTCTCTTCTAATTTTAAAATTTCGGATAATAAATAACAATTGTATACATGTAATATGAACATCAAATATAGACAAATCAAATAGTATTTATTTGTATGGATGGCGATGGGCTTGTTCGATCTTGCCCGATTTATAATTTAAAATAAAATTTGAAAAAGGCGTCAATTTGTCTCAACCTGAATCTGGTTCATTAACTTCCTATTTAGCTCGTCGTTTTGTCAATCTTGATTAGGCCACAGGCCGAGCTTGGTCAACCTCAGCCTGGCCTGGGCCTAATTGCCATATTTGTTTATATCACGATTTAATAAAACTCACGATTAATAAAACTCCTAAACTTAAATTTAAACAATTTAATCTTACACAAATAAACTATTTATTATAATTATTTTTAAATATTATTTTAATTTATTTATATTAAATTTAAAAACTGATTTAAGTTATTATATTAGTGAAATTTAATTAATTTATATTTGATATTTACATTTACTGCATTTTTATTATTTTATGCGAATCTTAAAAGAAGCTGAAAGGAGGAGTTTTTTTTTTAAATTTAAATATTAAGGGATTTTTTCAAATTTTCTTAAACGAAACAAAACATCTGTCTTTTATTCTTTATAGCTCTTTAACCATCGGTAACGACATCGTTTCTCCCAAAACGACGTTATTGCAACCAATCCAGAAACGTTTCCGACCTTGGAAGTGTGCGCTCGCAGTCAAAGAGCAGAAAGCTAGCCGAGAGACGCCATCCATGAAAGCAGACGCTACAATACTAGCGGCTCCTCTCTAGAACCCCTTGCTTAAACCCTAATTTGCTTTCTCGAACTTCAATTTTCTCGCGCTTGTTTCTTCATGGCAAGCAGAACTTTGACTTTTCTTCTAACCTCGCTCTCCACCCCCCAATTATCCGGCGAGACGCCTCAGTGTTCGTTTTTGCTTTCCACGAGCTCATTCCACGGAGTAAAGCTGGTGACTAGACCTTCATGTTCAAGCAGTTTCGCCCTCAAGTGCCACCGCTCTGTGCTTAGTACCGTATTGTCTACTCTTCCAACTAAGTGGGTTTTGGTTCACTTTTAATCTTCGATTTATCTGGATTTTTAGAGTCTTGACATTGGATTGCCATTGTTTTTGCTGTGCTACTGCAGGAAATTTGCGTCGGAGAAGATCCCAAAGTGCGTTAGTCGGTATCGCTTTTTTTGTGATATTCATATTAGTTCCTTCAATTTAGAAATGCATTTTCATTTTTTCTGGTGTCGATTTGTTATGATTGATTAGATGGTCGGCGAGGGCAATAAGGTCGTTTGGATTGGGAGAATTGGAAGCGAGGAAAATCAAGTATCCCAATACTGGAACTGAAGCTCTTTTGATGGGGATTTTGATTGAGGGTATGTGAATTTTCTCCTATATTCGGCGCCTCCAGTTCTTTAACTGTTCATTTGTGTGTTTCTGTAAAATGTTGACCTTCAATTTAGCTCTTGGGCTAGATGTTCTCTTCATGTAGCTCTTGAAAATGCTTACTTGCTTGAATATTTGGACTTCTCTTGTGTTGTATGTATCTCTGAATAGGAGCGAAGTTAATGTAAATGGAATCCCCTTGTATTTGTGGAGTTGGGATTTTCGTAATTCTGAATGTATTAAAGTTAACTCATATGTGCTTAGGAACTGAGCATATAGCTATAATGTTTCCGTTATCCGTTTGGGCTTCTCCGAGCTTGGTTGTGGTCATTTGCAGGAGCAAGTCCAGCTGCAAAGTTCTTGAGGGCCAATGGGATAACTTTGAATAAGGTTAGAGAAGAGATTTTGAATCTACTTGGGAGATCTGACTTGTACTATTTCAGCCCGGAGCATCCCCCATTGACAGAACAGGCTCAAAAAGCTCTTGATTGGGCTGTTGAAGAGAAACTAAAGTCAGGTAAATACATCCTATTTTGGCTTAGACAGCTTAATTTGATGAAATTTTGGGATTTTTGGTCAAGATTATGCACTCCTATTGAGATTAATGTCTGTGAATGGGATAGGAGGAAGGTTGCGTACAATTCTTCGTTGATTTGGTTGAGTCATGTTGCCATTACTAATTAGGATTGTAAGCAACCAGCCTCGTGTTAATTGTAAGATATAGGGGAAAGTTGTTAGTCAGAACTTGCTTCATGGGTACATGAGCTGAGCTATGAGTGCTTGCTGATGAATTCTATTATATTAATAAATGGATGAGACCCTTCAAAATATAATGTCAACATTCATTTTTTGTGGATTACTTTATATGTCTAATGCATTACCCTCAGTTTCATAGTTGATTTTTGTACTAATTGCAGGTGATGATGGGGAAATAACCACAACTCATGTACTCTTGGGAATTTGGTCACAAGTAGAATCTGCTGGTCACAAAATCTTAGCCACTCTAGGTTTTAACGACGAGAAAGCCAAAGAACTTGCTAAATCTGTAAGTTTTTAAAACCATTGATTGCTCATCACAGTTTGCATGGTGTTGCAACTTATGTCCATTGGTGTTCTTCTTCATCAATGCAGATAAATGGAGACAAAGTCTTGAGCTCTCGTTAGCAAGCTCAGCGTCCCAAGGACCTCTACTCGGCTTCCTGTATTTAGACTGGTTGATTCTTGAAGCGATTAACGAAGGTCTTCCATCGATTGTAATTTGTTTTCAAATCTTAAATCCAAAATTCCTTCTTGGCACAGCTGGAAATATTGAAACTTACTTCTTTATGTACAAGAAATTTTGCAGAACTTTATTCGTTTGTCCGGTATCTGTTTCCCGACGCATTTGGTCACCGATCTGTGCTGATACCTTTTATCAAAATCTTGTTTTCAACGGATGAAATTTGATTTGCTTCTGCATAAGCATTCCCAAACTTTTGTAATACTGTGCTTCATATTGTATCAAGTCCAGTTCCCCAATTGCTTCCTGATGCACACCATGGAAGTCTTTTACTGAGCAGGCATTTTAATGGCTCGGGTATTGGCCTGATCGGAAGAAGTTTTTCATGGTGAATCGGGTTGGCGGATTCGTGTTGTCGTGACGTTTATGTAAATGGCAAGGTGGTTAGAACAAGTAGTAGCTAAGATGATTAGTTGGTTAGATAAGATAAGAGATTTATGGTATAAAGACAGTTATAAAATTGATTAAAGATTAGATAAAATTAAAAATTTTAAAATATAATTAAAGGAAGTTTAATTAAAATTGTTAAATAAAATAGTTTATTTATTTTAGTTTATAATAATTTATTAATTTACAAAAATTGACATATTAATAAATTAATTAATTAATTTTTAATAATAAAAGTTATTAAAATAAATTAAATTGAAAAGTTAAAAATTGAATCGAAAATTTAGATGATTCAAAATTTTTATGATTAAATTATTCAAGCCGATTGAATCTTTTAATCATTCATTTTAATTTTAACGTTATAAAATTTCCTTTTTATAATTCAATATTAAAAATAGTATTCATATTTTATTAATAGATAAACACTACTTTTATTAACATTTTAGGCAATTGTTTTAAAACCGAACTTAAACCGGCAAGATAAGAAATTTAAGGTTTAAAGATTCAGCTAGTATTAGATCAGTTGAAGATTGAATAAAATTGAAAACTTAAAAAATAATTGAAAATAATTGTCCTTATTTAAATATGTAAAGTTTAACTGAAAATGACTCTTAAAATAAATAGTTTTTTTGTTTCTAAAAACTAATTAATTGACATAAATTAACCATCAATTTTTAATAATAAAAATTACTAAACTAATTAAACAAAAAAATTAAAACCGAGCCGAAAAGTTGATTAATATTTAGAGTTAAACATTAGTTTTAGGCAATGCATTGGTTTATGCAAAATTTGATCAATGTGGTGCATATATGCATCAAACAAAGTATAAGGAATTCTGTTTTCAAGTATTCAACTATATGATTTTTTTTAATTCAGTGAATTATTTATAATTTTATATTTTTCATTATTTTCATAGTCAATGAGTTAATATGAGTTAAATAATAAAATTTTACATGATGTATAATGATTATTAATTTTATTGCATTTTATGTTTTATAATAACTCGATATACAAACAACTAAAAAAGAGATTAAACACGTAATGTGTAGGATGTAAATTTTAACTCGGCCTGATTTTGGCCATGATTGACTAGCCACGAGTGAGTTATAGACCAAAATGATTCGACCTAGGCCGTAGCTAGACCGGAACAACAAAATCGACATCGTTTTATAAATTTGTCTTTAAAAAAATAAGGACGGGCTAGGTTGGCTCGGCTCATCTGTGGCCTATCTGACTATGGGTTGACCCGAGGGCAAGCCAAACAAGGGTCGAGGTAGGAGTAGTCCAGGCCCTGGTCGGGCCCGACTTGAGCTATTGGCATTCTTAATAATGTGTAAATATTATTTTTTGAGATAAAATTTGGAAATTTATTAGGAAAAAATTACAATATCTAGTAGAGATGGAGGTGGCACAGAGAACCAAACTCCCAAGCTTGCATCGAAATGTGCTCCAATAGCTAACGTATGAGCAGCAACATTCGCAGACCTATAAACAAAACTACAACTAGCGACTGGTATCTCTGACAAAAGAGATTTGCAGTCCTCAATAATTATACCAAAAGTGGAAAAACCTTTAATTGAAGCACTGTTAATCGCATTAGCAACTAATTGTGAATATGTTTCAATTAATACTTGAGTCCATCCTTGTTCTTTAATCCAGTTCAGGGCCTCTTGCATAGCAATAGCTTATGCAAATTTGGCATTAAAGAAACCAGGAAACCTCCATGCATCACCTGCAACAAAACTTGCTGTTGAGTTTCTCACAACAGCCCTAACACCCACGTAGCCCGCGGCAGAACTAGTGGAGGCATCCACATTTATTTTCAACCAATCCATTGGTGGTGGAGACCAAGACCGATCAAGGTTCAAAGCACCATTTGACTCAAGGTCATATTGCTTTGCCTCCTTCAAAGCATTCCAAACCCCCAAAGCTAGAGACAGAACTGCATCTGGATTTTGACTACGTTGATGCCATACTATGTCATTCCTATTGATCCATAATGCCCAGCAAATTATGGCTACATGGCATAAAGCATTAGAACCAACCAAACTAGCCATTTAACTGAACCAGTCGCCAAAAGTTGTTGCAGAAGTCACAAAGAACCCCAAAGTAGATAATTGCCACACTCGCATGGAAAAAGGACAAAGAACAAGTGCATGGAAATTTGATTATGAGCTTTCGATGCAAAGAGGAAAAATATTTGAGACCTAAACTCGTCTTGAACACAAATTTCTACAACAAGGTAGAATATCATAGATAGCTGACAATTTCCATATCCTGTTCTATAATGTAGTTGAGGTGGCAAGAGACACTAAACCCTGGTTTGGATTGAAGGAAAGCAAGAGAAAAGAAAGGAAGAGAATTGAACTTCTCTTGGTTTCCACCGTTTGGATAAAAATAAACAAAGGGAAAGTGAGAGAATGGAAAGGAAACTAAGGGAAGTTTGGGCCAAATATATTTTTCGTCAAATTGGTGGGAAAGGTGGAGAAATCCAAGATAAGAGAACCTCAATATATGTAAATTACCATAGTATCTTTATCTAATTCAACAAAAAGGACACACTCTCAACCACAATTTTTCTCACGCAGAACACAACCCTCCCGCCTTTCTTCCTATTTTTTTTTGCACAACTTCTGCCAAAGAGGTAAGGTTGATTAATCCCTTGGTCTGATTACGAAAATTGCTGCTATGACTAATAAATATGATGTTTTTTATTGTTAATCAATTAATGGATCAATCTCATATGGGTTTTTCAGTTCTTGGTAAGCAATTAAATTATTTTTCCCTCTTTTTTATTTGCTATGAAATTTGTAGTTGTATAATAATTTGATAATCAGATTTTGCAGTTGTTTAGTAATTTTATATACACCATTAACATGTTACTATATGGGTTTTCATATTGTTTAGACATTATATACATATAATGATATTTTCTACATTGTTTTACATGTTGAAGTGTTGAGTAGTAAATGAATAGTTTAGATTAGAGATTTACTGAAGAAGATGATTTAGAAGATGAGTGAGATAGGACAAGGCGAGTTGTTGTCGTTCAATTAATATGTCATATAGTTCATATTCTTAGCCTTTGTCATAGTTCTATGTATGGGTCCTTTAAGCAAAAAAACTTAGTAGCTCAATATAAAGAACAAGTTCGATGAGAAATTATGCATTATTTGCAAACTCACAGTAAGGATTGTCATGATCTCATTCGTATGACACCGGATACTTTCTGTTGGACCCCATTTTTAGAGCCCAATGATCGATTCATATACCAAAGATGTTTGACCCGGGTCTCGAGACCGAGAAGACCATTTGGGACAGTCACGTGAGGGTGGTGTGAATGAAAAGTGGAAAATATTACATTTATAAAAAAAATCTCAGCGTGACAGCAAAGGGGAGTTCGTCGCGGCGAACCCATAGAGTTATCTCCATGGATCCTTCGGGAAAGTTTCGTCGCGGCGTAAGTCATTCTTCACTGCGGCGAAACCCTTAGAAACCGAAACCCACAAATATTTTAAACAAACACGTACATTAAAATCTAACCATCAAAACTTACTCACAAGCTCAACATAATCATCCATCAAAGAAATTTCAATTCTTCATTTCCTTACTAATTCAAAGAGTTTGAGCAAATACATATCATCATACACATCAAAACTTAAAACAAAATACATAAGGATGCTCAATGTTGTTATGCTTACAAAGCTAACCAAAATCACTAACTTATTACAAAAGTCTCTAACTTCTTTGGAGTTTATGATGCCTTGCAAGGATCAACGATCTTCTCGATCTACACCTGAGGAGTGGAGGGTAATAGGGTGAGCTGTGAAGTTCAATGACTTATACATTTATAGCATTGGCAACGAGCCACTCATTCAAGCATATATATGTAACAGTTCAATACTCAGAAATTTAAACTCACAACATCATATTAACGTAATGTCACCACGTAGAACATATCATCTAATTTATCCATCACAACATAACACTCAATTATGCATCATGCTTAACCAATTAATGATGAAATGCATAACAAATAACTTGAGAGTTCCGTGGAAAAAACGGATAAATTGAAGTTTATACCATGAACAAAACGAGTCCGATTTCTCAGGATCTCGTGGCCTCAATCAAGCAGCTGGGAGAAGGCTATATGTTGACGTGCACGTGACTAATGAAACGTTCCTCTCTTGCCCAAACACAATCAAATTTATGCTCAATTCATTTCCATACATTTTCATATTCTCATGCTTCTTATGAATACCATGACATTTTCAAGGCATAACATGATCACAATCATAATGCATTTTTACAATTTTTATAGTAACACACAATATACAAGCAAGCAAGACAATTTGCCCATAGTACACAACAACTATAAATATATTACCCACCTAATTTGCTTGACAATCCAAGCTCAATGTTGTCTTTCCTCTTGCTCCTGGATCGGGCTTGATTGGTTTCATATAACAAACCAAGTTCTCATTCAAAAAACATTCAAAAATAAATAAAATAAGGCTTCGATAATCAAAATTCTAAAATTGAACTATAACCCCTTCAAAATCCATACTTTCAGGTCAACTTTTCCATGATCATTATGATCAGGTAAATGAAGAAATTTGACAACACTTCCTTATATAAACATATTCTTCATTGTCTTAAGTTTCCAATAACAGTAAGATCATTCAATTTGGTTAAGTAATCCAAAAATTATACTCCAAACATTTTCGGACTACTCTTATACTGAAACAATATTCTATTCTCAACTTCCTTCCAAAAATTAATATTCTTAGAGACTGAATTTAAATTTCTTTTCTTCACAAAACTTCTATCCCAATGTCTTTAGTTTATTCCAAATCAAAAATCACTCCATTTGGATAACTATACAAAAAGTTACGCTAAAAGTACAGGGGTGTCGAAAAGTTCGCCCAAAACAAAATTCGCCGCGACAAACTTTGACAGAGGCAACACAAACACTTCATTTTTCTAGATTTTTACTTTCCATCTTCTACTACTAACACATATTAAACCTCAACCATCATTTCTACTTCATATTCACTTCATTCTCTACTCCATTTTAACTCAAAATCATTAGCAAATACAAAAGCAAGACATTCACATCATCTTTTCAATCTTTTACAGTCATCACACACAAGACACCATTTTAGGTCATTTGTCCTCTAACAATCATCAAAACATGTTTCATTCACTTGATCAAAAAGAGAAGAAGGCTTATACTTACTTGATTAAGCTCCAAATTCTTCAAACTCTCCAAGATCTCCAAAAACCCTAGCTCCCTTCTTTCTTTTCTTTTTCTTTTCGCTTCTTTTCCCTCTTCCACGATGCTTCTCTCTTCTTAAACAAGCCCAAAATTTTCTTATTCTAATTCTATACTATAATAATCATCAAATGTCCCTTTTGCCCTCCAAAATAAGCCTTGGAACCTTTAGGCTTAAGTGATCTTCCAATTCTACCCCTTCTTTCATTTAATCCAACTTCTTACCTTTGGCCATAATTTAATTCCTTAATCATACACTAATTTAATTCTAGCTTTGGCATAATAATTAAACTCCAAATAACATGATTTATCTAACAAGACCACAAAATTTATTCAAATCATGCTTAATAAATAAAAAAAAATTGGGGCCCAACAAGAGGAATTTTAGTAACATTGTCAAGCAGTGACTGATGCCAAAAACACACTAAAAAATATACAATATGCTATTTGTCTACAGCCAAATGAAGTGTCTCTTCAAAATAAGGGAAAAGAAATTATCATAAACTCTGTCCAAGGTTTAACTATTGAGCTCTTGATATTGAAATAATATTTAAAAACCAAAGGTTGACAGATGATGATAGAAATTAATAGCTAATGATTTATTCATATTTTTGTCATAATTTTAATGCATTTTCTTGTTTATTTCAGTATTATTATTTATTTTGTTTTTTTTCTATGTCTAATTCACTCACTTGTAACTAAAATGAAAACATTTGGATAAGTTTAGAGTAACTTGGAGTTGTTATGATTGAGTTATGGAGTGCATGACAATGTATATGGCTATGATTGAGATTTTGAAAGTATATTGTGTATTTAATAGAATAAAAATTAAATTAGGCTAACGAGAGTTAGGTAATTTAATAAAATCTGAATTAAAATAGGTTGGTTAATCTTGCGTAGAGAGATCATGTATAGGTTTCCAATTGTTTATTAGATAACTTGAGAACTGATTAAGCTTTGGATAGGTTGTTAATTGAGAGATTACAACTTCTCATAATCTGATTAAGGTTTATGCTTTAGGGTTCAGTTATAACTTGAGGGAGAATAATTAACCCCAGGATCATCTATAACTATTAATTTGATAAATTGTAATTAATTAGGTTAGCATTAAAGATGATAATTTTCCCTTTCTCTCTTTTGGTTAACTCACTAGGTTAAATTCTGGGGTGTGCTATCATCATTCAACAAATCAATCAATTTCCATTATTTTTTATTCATTTTAATATGAAATTGTTGGTCATTGTTCGCTGATTGTTTTCGTCAAGCGTTAATTGTCAATTATTTTTTTGTTATTTGATTTGGTTGTTTGATTATTTAGTTCTTGTGTTTAAATTTATTGTCTATTAAATTTTTATTTAATCATTTCCAACCTTAGATTCTATGTAACATCCCATCACCGATGGAAAGGGTAAATTGGTAATTTGGAATGGGTTATGAGTGTGTAAATGTATCTCGGCATGGTCATGCCTAATATGGCCTCCAGATATGCATAAATTGAAATTTTTGCATATGCACATGATTGTACATACATTCATGACATTTTCCCGGCATCTGTGTTATTGTGAAAAATGTGTAAATTGTGTTTGGAAAATTAATTGAAGTGGATTTTTGTGTGTTTCATATTTTTAGAAAATTTCAGGAATTTTTCTGAAATTTTTCGGGGTACTTGCCCGGACCGGAAAATTTCCAATTGGCTGACTAAGTGGGTTTCCGATACCGAAAATTTTTGCCCAGATAAATGATTTTTGGGATTAATTAGAGCCATTGGATGGATTAAATTGGAGCCATTGGATTGGACTAAAGGTTTCCTATTAAATGATTTTTGTCTTTTATAATTTTTGTCTTTTTCTTAGTAAATGCCAAGTGTCTTTAACTATAAATGCTTACTCTCTTCCTTCCTTCACGACAATTCCAGCAAAAGCCAACAATCACTTGAAATAAAAAAAAGGGGGTTTTGGTGCTTCTCTCATCCGAAAATCACCATCATCTCCTCTTCTTGATTTTTGCTTGTTTCTCTTTTCCATCTCCTCCTCCATGGCTTGCTCTTCTTTGGTCTTAAACATACAACACAAAAGTTCAACTTAAGCCTCCATGTTGATGATCGTATATGGGAAGAGAAACTTGGAAGTTGGTGACAATTGGAAGAGGTGAAGCTCAAATAGGTAAGATTTGTGCTTTATGTATAAATTGGTAGTTAATTGCATTCTTTGTGTAGTTATACACTAAATTGGATGAGAAGTTTGTTGTTTATGTAGCTATGTAATTTGGTTGTTTAATTAATGAATGATTGAGGATTGATCAAGGATAAGTGGTATAGCATGTGTAGTAGGTAAAAATAAAGTGTTTTGGATAGATTTTGATGAGGTTAGATGAGTGCTTTGTAATGAAAGAAAGTTGTGTGTGTGAGTGCTGAAATTTGTGGACTTATGTCCAAGGATAGGATGTGAGTGAATAATAGTGGATATGTTTAGTGAAGTGAAGGAGAAGTGGTATAGAAATGATATTGGAAGTGAGAGGATATAGGTTTAGTGTGTTCTGACGTCTGTTCCTTTACACTAGTTTCTCTACATACATCAATTTATTTGCAATCGTTACTCCTTGGGTTGATAATACACTCATCATATCAACGTTGTACTTCCCAAACATAATTACACAAAAAATACGTGAACCAATATTCTCCTCATATTTGCAAGTCATGTCTCCTTAATGTTCAGTAAACCGATTACATAGTCAGATTCTTTACATCAACATAATGCATACCTTCTCAGTAGCGTATTCTACTTCTTACGCTTGAGTCTCCGCTAAGATTATTCTGATTTGTCCTTTCATTGATCATTTCTTTTTTTTTTAAGGGAAACATCTGATCGACTTAACCCAATTCAGGGAAATTTCTCTTTAAAAGAAGATTTCTTGCTACTTTCATCGATATTCCTACTCAGCAATTGTCATCACCAATTTTTTTTTTTGTCAGCCATTCTAAATGCCTTAGAAAATCAATTTTAGCTATTCATAATTCGTTGAAATAGGCACCATTATAGACCATCAAAATCATTACATCTTATCGAGAGACAGATGTCGGATAACTCACCAACTAGTCACTTACGCTAAGGATACCTTGATCTCATTTGCTCTTTAACAACACTTCCATTTTTGCACCTGTCCTCGATCTTGAGGATTTTGCCATGATCATGTTCCCTCTTTTTTTTTTATATATTTGAGTGTAGGAGGTAACAGTGCCCCTACCTTATATAGTATCAACAAAAAAAAAATGAATTTCGAGGACGAAATTTTATTAGGAGGGGAGAATTGTAACATCCCATCACCGATGGGAAGGGTAAATTGGTAATTTGGAATGGGTTATGAGTGTGTAAATGTATCTCGGCATGGTCATGCCTAATATGGCCTCC
>JAOSBK010000007.1:30766024-30780369 GCA_027568895.1 Erythroxylum shatona
CAAAATTTAATATTAAAGCATCATCAAAAATATCAAATCCCTAAGAGAAATTAAAGTTCTAGCCACAAATCATCATGTCAAACAATTCACAAACATAAAACCTAAATAAACTCATGACAGAATCAATTTAAAAATAAAGAATAAAACTCCAAATATGCAGCAAAATAAAATGAGCTCTCCCCTCTCCTTACGTGGAGTGCTTGCGCGAAGAGACCACCTTGTTGCTGCTGGTGAGTGGAAGCTCCTTGGAGAGTAGATGCTGGCTGCTGTGGTGAAGACGTGAAGGTAGTGAAAATGCCGTGAGTGAGCGAAGTATTTTGCTTGGAGGCTTGCTTTGTTGTGTTGAGAGAATGAAGTAAGAAGACTTGTGTTGGTTGGTGTGGATGAGGATTGTGTGAATGAAGATGAAGGTGGAGCTGTTTTCGGTGGAGGTGTGAAGAGTTGCTTGGATATGTGTTGCTTTTGTGAGTGAAATTCAAGTCTACCAGAAACTCAAAAACAGTGCAATTCAAGTCTATTTGATTCATTTATGTATTTTACGTCAACGAACCTCAAATAATGCTAAAACATGATAAACCAACCATAAATGAACATAAAATGAATGTAAATGATTCTGAATTAAGTCCTAAACATACTTGAAAATATGAATGTATCAGCAGCCACACCTTTAGGAGGTAAGGTAAATTCGGGGGCTAAAACAACAACCTCCAGTATAGCAAGTACTTTGCCCCCGATGGGAAGGCACTTAACCATAGCGAAAATGACTGAAAGAAGCGAGAAGGGGTTGTGCTGCAATTGTGATGAGACTTGTTCTATGGGGCACAAATGTAAGCGACTATTTTGGATTGAGGTGGCAAATTCTGAGGAAGGAGAGGAACCAGTGGAGAGAGAACCTAAGATATCTTTGCATACCATCACTGGCATAACCTGAGTTTGAGCTTGAGGGCAAGCTCGCCGTCGAAGAGGGGAGTGATGATATGGATGCATTGTGGAAAGAACCTACGAGGCAGATAAGAACTACTTGCAAAGAGGAGTGTTTTATTAGGATTCCATTAGAAGAGTGTTTTATTAGGAGTCTATTAGAGGAATATTTTAATTTTAGTTGGAGTCTATTATTTCTGCACTAGTTTCTGTTATAGTTATGTTATTAAAAACAACTTGAATAGGAGTCTTTCTAAGAGTCCTAAAGCAGCTTGAATAGGAGTCTTTCTAGGAGTCCTAGTTTAGGTGGAACTTTTATGCTTCTTTGCCTATATAAGGCTATTATGCTATGCAATAAAGTAAGCAACAAGTTATCATAAAAATTAGCTTAGAAGTAGAATAATTTGGTCCAATCTAGGCAGACCTTGTGATTGACAAGTGCTGCCCGTTTTCATCAGCAAAAATAGGTTCTGCAAGGAAGGGATCCAACGTAAATAATGGAAAAGAGGTCAACTTTCTTAAGAATCGTCCTTGGACTCTATCCCAAGTACGAACACGTAACATATTATTCCTCTTTTCTTGTTCGTGCTTTGCAAGTTTGCAATAAAATCTACTTAGGCTTTGTTTCTCTTCAGAAGCATTTAATGTATTGTACGTTTATGTGGTAGTGGTTGGAGCAATGCGCATGTTGTTGGGTCTGTACGTCTACATAGCCAGCATTGTAAATACCTTGGGTTCCAATTAAAATTAGAATGGCAAAACTAATCAAATTGCTTGAGTATGTTTTCTGAGATTGTATTGTGGCTAGTTCATTTTATGAATCTATGAATGTTTCATTCTACGAGTGATTTAGTGCGTCTTTGATAAGCTCTGTATTCATGTCTCTTTATCTTGAAGGGTTGTGCAGAGACTTGATCTTTCCAAGTCTAAAGCTTCAGTTCTGTCTTCGGTTAGTTAATTTGTTGTATTCTCTTTGTTAGGTTACTTGAACTTTGTTTCTTTCTATGTTAATGTTTCACTGTTAATCTGTGTATGGGAACTCCTGATTATGCTAACAGGGCATCACAACGATCGGGAAGTCATTATTTTTTCTGGCCAGTCGTTTGGGTGATAGTTTGCTTGTGCAGTTTACTTGTGGGATGGAATCTACACTGTCATCATCTGGTTTGAAGGAAGAGGTAATTGTTGCTAGTTAATATCCTAAGTTTTGCTTAGTGCTACTTCAGCCACCATATTTTCATTCATTTACTTGATCTTGTCATCCAAGACTATGCAAAATATATGAACTTAATTGTTTCAAGAATATTCTTGAAATTTACCCAATAAAAAGTTCACCAGTGTTTCTTCCGGCTCTTGAAGATTTCTCTGCTCTTTGCATTACGTGCAGGTTGGAGATATTGAAGGTGACATTCCTTCAGCAAAGCGATTGAGGAGGTCATCTTCTGATGCTTTGCAAGATATTGCTAGCGGGGAGGAGCTTTCTCTATATGGATCAGCTCCCAATAATGCAGAATCAGCACAGGTTGCCTGAGTTTATTCTTTTCCTTTATGCCTTTTTTTCTCCGTGCTTAGGAAGGAAAAGTGAACACTGCATCTTAGTTAAGAAGCCAATGAACCTAAAACCTAGTAATATAAAATTGAGAGAACAGATATTAACTAGTACCTTATTCTTAAATGTCATAGATGAACTCTTAAAATAGTGAGTTCTAGTGAATGGTTAGGGTGAAGGTATGTCTCAAATTGAGGGAGTTTAGGGAAATACACTGATTAACCTTTCACTTTATTCAGGAATTACACGATCTTATTTCTTTAATTAGCAAGAACATATATGGGCATTCTATCTAAGATAATAGCCTCAAGATTCCACTTTGGTGGCAGGTTTATGCAATTATGTTTGTCATTTTCTGATTTTTTGTTATTGATTTTGACTTTGTTTCTACTTGTCTAATTATTATTGCTTTTTGCTTCTTCTTATGTTTTATTTTCACCGATGCAGAAAACTTTCTCATTTGCAGTACGGGATTCATTGATCAATGTTGGTCCTTTGAAGGACTTTGCTTATGGATTGAGAATAAATGCTGACGCTAGTGCGACTGGTATTGCCAAGCAAAGCAACTATGATATGGTTAGTTTTACATGGTAAAAGTGTTACTTGAGGCCCAAAAGGATGACAAGAAAAGCAAAGAAATTGTATTTCGTCCAACTCAAAAGCCAGAGCTTTGTGGGTGTTACCACACCTTTATTATTGCTTGTTCAGCTTTTGTTTCTGATATTTTGTATTCTTGTAATCCACACAAATTGTATCACTTAATCTAAAATGGAAACAAGAGCTATTTTCTTTTGAGGTATGCAATCAAATGCTTCTTCATTCACTTTTTAATGGTACCATTTTAAGGTATGCTGCTCTGGTCATGGAAAAAATGGTGCTCTTTGTGTTCTTAGGCAATCAATTCGCCCAGAGATGATAACTGAGGTCTGTCGTTACTGTACCTTCTTTCTTTCTTACTGCCTTCCATTTTATATTTGTTACATGTACTTGGAAATCAATAATGCTACTGCTATTCGTAGGACTATAAGGTGAAGTTCTATACGGATATGATTGTCTTTTGGTAACACGTTAGTCAGTGTTTTGAAAGGTTTAATCATATAATTGGTATGCTAAGTTGTTATAAAGTCTCACTGATTCAACATTTTCAACAGTAGACATAGTGGTGGCATTGGGATTTGAAGTGTCTGTCTTTAAAAGCTGCTTCAAATGTCAGACTTTGCCTAACTCATTACATCTCTATGGGTTTTGATGCACTCCTGGAACTTGTCACAAGATGTTAGCAATCAACGATATCCACAAACTATATATTGCTTCCTCTATCAAATGTTCACATTTCTTGTGAAATACTTCTGTGCAGGTTGAGCTTCCTGGTTGTAAAGGTATTTGGACTGTGTACCACAAGAATGCACGTGGCCATGTTGCTGATTCATCTAAAATAGCTGCCAGTGATGATGAATACCATGCATATTTAATCATAAGCATGGAAGCTCGTACAATGGTAACCTCCTATTGCTTCTGATGGCAAAGTTATGTAGGAATTAGTGGGCTATCTCTTCTTGATGTGATACCAATCATATATGGTATCAGGGGAGGAAGGACAGGAGGAAACAATGTGAATTTGATATAAAAAAGTCAACCCACCTCTACTAAGCCTTCTTTCTCCACCCCACCTAAAAAGTATGTTTGTTGCAGTTTGAAGAATTGATTTTTTTTTACTTCTTGACCCTAGTCACTTTATTACTTCTTACTTTCTTCTTTCCCCACTACGGGAATTTGATCACTAATTTGTCCATTGCATCATAAGCCTGCCTTGTGATCACTCTATTCCTCAAACACCCTTATCATCTTAGGTACAGTTCCTACTCCTATCTTCCTGTAGTGCACTCATTTCTTGTAATCATAAACTATCTTGACACTTCAATAGAGAGAAAGCCTTCCTTATTTTGATGGCTTGTGAGTAAGCATTGTGTAATTCATATCTTATTGGGCTACTTATGGTTTTGGTGAGGATTAGGTACTCGAAACTGGTGAGCTTTTGGCAGAAGTCACAGAAAGTGTGGACTATTTTGTACAAGGAAGAACAATTGCTGCTGGGAACTTGTTTGGAAGGTTAAACAACAGTCTCATCTTAGCTACCAAGTTTATCTACATTGTTTCTGTTTACTCCCTTCCCCATCAGATGTTGTTTCTCTTCATCTCATTTTGAACCCTTCTACTGCTGTGGTAGGACTTATTATCAGTGTTCTTAAACTGTTGATTATCTTTTACTATAAAATTATTGGACTTTTCCTGCACTCTCACTGATGTAAAATATATTTTTCATGTTTTCTTCTTGCATCATTTTCTTGTTCTTCAGGCGTCGAGTGGTTCAAGTTTTTGAACATGGTGCTCGAATTCTTGATGGTTCTTTTATGACTCAAGATTTAAACTTTGGAGTTACTAACTCTGGATCTGGTCCTGGTCCTGAGAGTGTGAAAGTGATGGCTGTTTCTATTGCTGATCCATATGTATTAGTGAAAATGACAGATGGAAGTATTCGTCTTCTGGTTGGAGGTTCGTGTTTGCATTGATCATTTTTTATGTGTGTAATTTTGCATTCTGATCCTCTTCTCTTAGATTGTAAGTTAACTTTGGAGAGATAATGCGGTCCCATAATGACTTTGGAGAGATAATGTGGTGCCATAAACTTAATAACCTACACGTTATTTCTATTGCCGCCTATACGTTGATAAGAAAGAGCTACTTGCCATGAATCCGTAGCACTGAAGATTCCAAGAGCTTAGTTGATTGTGACTTTCTACTGTTGCTTGTGTCAGTGTGCTCATCGAGTAGCTCATTTTTGCTCTGTGCACATTTCGCCAGTTGATTATGGTTCTATATGTTTGTGTTAATTCTTGTTTTCTTTTTGCTCTCTCTTCTCATCTAAGATTTTTAACTTTAACATCTTTCATGATGAGTACCAGATCCTTCAACTTGTACTGTTTCTATAAACACCCCATCTGCCTTTGAAAGCTCAAAGAAATTGGTGTCTGCTTGTACATTGTATCATGATAAAGGACCAGAACCATGGCTTCGAAAGACAAGTACAGATGCTTGGCTTTCCACAGGCGTCAGTGAGACCATTGATGGTGCTGATGGTGGACAACATGAACAGGGTGATATATATTGTGTTGTTTGTTATGAAAGTGGTGCCCTTGAAATTTTTGATGTGCCCAATTTCAGTTCTGTTTTCTTTGCGGATAAATTTATCTCTGGAAAGGGCCATCTACTTGATACCTTCCCACAGGAATCACCCAGTGATTCTCAGAAGGTGTTGAACAAAAGTTCTGAAGAAGTGGCTGGCCTTGGTAGGAAAGATTGTCTTCAAAATCTGAAGGTTGTTGAATTGGCTATGCAGAGATGGTCAGGACATCATAGTCGCCCTTTTCTTTTTGGAATTCTGACTGATGGGACAATCCTTTGTTACCATGCTTACTTGTTTGAAAGTACAGATAATACATCTAAAGTAGGTGATGTTGGTTCTGGATCGAATTCTATTGGAATAAGCAGCATTAGTGCTTCAAGGCTTAGGAATTTGCAATTTGTCCGTGTTCCCTTGGATAATTACATAAGAGAAGAATTCTCAAGTGAATCCACAAGCCAAAGGATTACCATTTTCAAGAATATCAGTGGTTATCAAGGGCTTTTCCTTTCTGGGTTAAGACCGGCTTGGTTTATGGTGTTTAGGGAGCGAATAAGAGTTCATCCACAGGTCAAAAGTTTTGCCTTTTGCTAGAAAGAAACTTTTTTTAATTTCTATATCCATTGACTTATTGCATAAGCAAGTGCAGATATGGTTACAGAATTCCTTTTCTTTTAAACGGGTTAAAGTCTCATCTTGTGAAATTCTATTTTCCTGTTTTGAGCAGCTATGTGATGGATCTATCGTTGCGTTCACTGTTCTTCACAATGTGAATTGTAATCATGGGCTTATCTGTGTTACCTCACAGGTTCTTATGAATCTTTTCTGCCTGATCTTTTAAATTTAATTATGTGCTTCGTCATTACAGCTTATCATCAACCAACAACCTTACAGGGAAATTTGAAGATTTGTCAACTACCAACAGTGTCAAGCTACGATAACTATTGGCCAGTTCAGAAGGTGCTTTCTCCTTTCTTTTTCATCAGTATTCATTTGTCAATGTTGTATACAGGTGACATTCATCAATGTGCTCACATTAACTCCTACATTTGTTAGATTCCACTGAAAGGAACGCCACATCAAGTGACATATTTTGCAGAGAGAAACCTATATCCAATTATTGTCTCTGTTCCTGTGAGTCTTCTTTGCATTAGTTTTGCATTTACTTTTTGACATTCTTTGCAAGTACAAGCTTTTTTGTTTTGGTCTGTTCTTTGCAAATATAACCTAAGTACGCAACTTATGAACTGCCACATTTATTATACCTTGTATGCCCTTAGGGGAGATGATTTTTCAACTGATGGACCATTAACTTGTTAGTATTGATGAATTCCAGTGGGGGGTGCTTAATGCTCTTGTAATAGATTTAGTCAAAGTTTAATTGGGATAAAGCATAATTATGAACTAGTTTGGGTATTAGGTATCTGTCAAGTAACTCCGACTATTCTATTAGTGCAATGTTTTGATAAATTTGTTCTTACATCAAAAGTAGAAAAATTTAGTCACCATATACTTCTTGATGATCTTAGCTCTATGTACCTAGTATCATGTGAATATTTTACCAACTATATGTTTTATTCATGAGGTCCCTTTTAAACATCTTCTTTAGGTTTACAAACCATTGAATCAAGTCTTGTCATCATTGGTTGATCAAGAAGTTGGCCATCAGATGGAGAATCCTAATCTAAGTTCTGATGAGATGCACCAAACTTACTGTGTTGAAGAGTATGAGGTGCGGATCTTGGAGCCTGAAAAATCTGGTGGTCCTTGGCAAACCAAGGCTACAATCCCAATGCAAAGTTCTGAAAATGCCCTAACAGTGAGAATGGTTACACTCTTTGTAAGTATGCTTTTTTATTAATTCTTTTATCAAAAGTTTGTGCGAGTGAATGGTGTAAGTAATTGGCGGTAGTATATTGGCTCTGTTCCTTATGATTTTCCTTGAGAATGGTTAGTGTTTAAGGGGACAGTCATATCTGTCCCATCTGCATATCATTTTTTATTTGCTTCTCTACTCATGTTATAAGATACATATAGCTTCTGTAGACGTGTGAGGAAAAAGGAAGAAACTGGAGAATTCCAGCATGAACACTGTTTGGTGGAGAGGGAATTTGGTCATTTTTGTAACTTTCTATTAGTGCCTGAAGTACTGCATCTGTTTTGGTAACAATACGAGTTCATGTAAAATTTGGTCAACTACATTAGGTATGCAACTTATCAAACTTAATATACAAAATACAGATTTTCCCCGTGTCTCTTAATTAATTGTTGGTGTTCACTCAGACTCCAGCTCTTGGTATTATCAAAGCAAATATCTATGTTATAGTACCTGGAGAAATTCTACTAGTTTGTTGCACCAACTCCTAACAAATTTTCAAGTAAAACGATAGGCCCTCTTAATACAAGATATTAAAATTCTCATCTAGAGAGATTATAACACCTCAAGATCTAAATAGATTTGGGGTGCTTAAAACATAAGAAAATTAGAAAACAAAAGGCTAAAAGCATAAGAGTTGCTGATCCTTGAAAGAATGTAAATCTTATTGAATGAAAACAAAGCTATTAAAAAGGAAAGACAGGGTCTTATCACCAATCAAAAAGTTACTAGTGACAGGCCCAAAACATATGAAGGCTAGGCTCTTTAGGGAGGAAAGGAAAGAGAAGAGAGAAATGTGAAATACATGTGTGCTTTAACTTGTGTAGTACCTTTTTGCAGAATACAACTACAAAGGAGAATGAGACACTCATGGCAATTGGGACTGCTTATGTGCAAGGGGAGGATGTTGCAGCAAGAGGACGTGTTCTTCTCTTTTCTTTTGCAAAAAGTTCAGACACTTCTCAGAATCTGGTGTGAACCAGTTCATCCTTTATATCCCTCTTTTTTCTTTTACCCTTTGGTATCACAAACCCAATACGCATATAAGCTTAGCATTTGCTTACATTCTTCCCTCCAAATCTTGATACTACCACACTTGAATATATTGATTTCAATTTCCTTCAGGTTTCAGAAGTATATTCGAAAGAACTAAAAGGTGCTATATCTGCATTGGCTGCACTACAAGGTCATCTGTTGATAGCTTCTGGTCCTAAAATCATTCTACATAAATGGACTGGTACAGAACTGAATGGTGTTGCCTTTTTTGATGCTCCACCATTATATGTTGTGAGCTTGAATATTGTAAGTATGCCCAAGAAATCAAAATACTCTGGAAATTACCTCTAGAATTTTGTAGATCCTGGAAATATGATTTATGTCAGCCTTCGTATCATGTCCTCTGATTTTGATTGCTGCACTTAACTTATCATGGTTGCTTATATTGTCTTTTCTCAAGAGTAGGGGAAGGGAGAAATGGAATTGAGAATGAGGTTAAAGAAGTGGTTCTAAAATTTGAAACGGAAACATCTGGAGTTCATGTCTATGGGTTACTGTTATCAATTAAATCTGCGGTGCCAAACTAGTGGAAATCTTTATCAAGGACAATGATGGATGCTAAATTGGTAATAACGTTTTTCTGGTGCATTCACGTTCTGATTTTCTTGCTCTGTTGATTTGTCATTGCAGGTCAAGAATTTTATCCTCTTGGGTGACATTCACAAAAGTATATATTTTCTCAGTTGGAAGGAGCAGGGAGCTCAACTTAGCTTATTAGCCAAGGATTTCAGCTCTCTTGATTGTTTTGCAACTGAGTTTTTGATCGATGGAAGCACACTGAGCCTTGTAGTTTCTGATGAACAGAAGAACATACAGGTTAGCATATCTATAACTTGAGCCATTCAGTGGCCAACACTTATATGTTGAATACATGAAAAGGAAATTTGAGTTGGAACAATATTCAACCCTTGAATTGGGTGATTTTTTTTTTTCAATTCAACAAGTTGGTTCTGCTCATTGCTAAATAGTTTGTAAATGTCGAAGCAGATATTCTATTATGCCCCAAAGATGTCTGAGAGTTGGAAAGGACAAAAGCTGCTTTCAAGGGCTGAATTTCATGTTGGTGCCCATGTGACCAAGTTTATGCGGTTGCAAATGCTTCCTACTTCTGACCGCGGTGGTGCTGCTCCAGGCTCTGATAAGACCAATCGGTTTGCTTTACTATTTGGTACCCTTGATGGTAGCATTGGCTGTATTGCACCTCTCGATGAGCTTACATTCCGTAGATTGCAAGCACTACAAAAGAAACTTGTTGATGCTGTTCCTCATGTAGCTGGCTTAAACCCAAGATCATTTCGGCAGTTTCGCGCTTGTGGAAAGGCCCATCGACCTGGCCCTGAAACCATAGTTGATTGTGAACTACTTTCCCAGTAAGTCTTCTTTCCATGAGTTATGGCTGCATTGGCTTCTTGTACAATCTCTCAGATTGATCATCAAGGTCATGTGAGAAAGGGTCGATTAAATTCAACTTTTTTGTTTACCTATATTTCATCACGGTGCCGTGAATCCATGCTAAATTCCATCTGGTTATTAAATACATTTTCTTTGTTGCCCTCTTCCCAATATATACTTGGGTCTGTCTTCGAGAATGTGTAGCATGAATTCCATTTGATCCTTTTAGAAGAAGACACTATCTTTGCTGATCTGATGTGTGTGCCTGTGTTTTTCAGCTTTGAGATGCTCCCATTGGAAGAACAGCTTGAAATTGCTCAACAGATTTCAACAACCCGGGCACAAATTTTATCAAATTTGAACGACCTTTCTCACGGAACAAGTTTCTTGTGATTAAGCTGACCGGAACTCGGGATGGCTGAAGTATTGAAGTCTAATGATCATTAAGAGGCCAAAGGCAATCATTCCTGCTTGCGAAATAGAGGTGTGCTCTTCAAACTTCAGGTGAACTGTTTACCTAAAATAAGCAGTTCGGAGTTGCCAGCAGTTAACCCCCTTCACATCAACTCCTTTTGTATAGTTCATTCTGCAACTAAAGTAAATGTCATGAACCATGGTTGTACCTTTGAAGAAAGGAACATCAGTAATTTTTTGGTATTGTATGCTCTTTTTACGCACTTGATGAAGCATGGATGTTCAAATGTGGACTGAAAACGAGATAATTTTAGCTACTGTAACGAGTGTGCAAACCATGAGATGTTCAATCTCCGCAGTTGAGAGTTGATGAGATTTGAATAATGCTGAGATTTTATTCAGGTATGTCTTTTTCACTTGTTAGGGGTGAAGAACTACAGAATTGAGCATATATGCCTTGCATGACTCGATGAAAGTATACAATGGAGCTATACTGATTTTATTAAGATTTTGTTTCGAGTATTTGTCGTAATGGTCCTTACATATCGTATTAATATCCTAAAGATGATAAAAGAAAAATCCTGTTATCTGAGAGTTGTATTCATGTATTAAAAACTCAATTGGTTCAGTTGATTTAATGGTAAAAATTTTAAATTGTCTATTTTACTTTTTATTTCAATAATTTTTTGTTATAAATTTATAAATTTATTAATTAACCTTAAATTAATAAGTTATAAATTGAAATAAATAAATAAATTTTTATTTAATAATATCTATTTTGAATTAAACTTTAAATTTTCATAGATGATTATTTTTAATTATATTTTAATAATTTAACATTTATTGAATCTTTGTCGGTTTAATGAGAGTTTAATACCGATTGTACTTTTTAAATTTAAATTTCTTGTCGTAATATTGTAAAATAATAGTTGCAAATACGATTACTTATTAAAAGAAAATAAGTGTTTATTCATTATATATGCACAAATGGAAAAATATTTTCTTGCCATAATATTAGTTCTAAAAAAGATTTTGTTTTATAAGGTTGGAGTCTAATATTATTATTTTCAATGTATGCTTAATGAATAAAATTTTGAACATGTATAATAATTTATAGAAAATTTATTTAAATGATCAAATAATTCATTTTGATTAGATATTTGAAAATAATGTAAATTTATGAGACTCATATTCCAATTTTTTTAGAAAACCTCCCACCAATAAAGTTTTTAATAAAAATAATCAAATTTTTTATATATAAAAAGGGAAGAAATTAAAAAAAAGAGAAAATGTGCTTCGGCCTAATGCACGTGGGTGTGATGCAATCATTTTGGCTACCATAGAAGTACAAACGTTTATGACACATGTGGGCATTACTTCATTAATGTCTCCTTATATATATATATATTATATAGGGACTTTCCTTTTTTTTTAAGGGGTATATAGGGACTTTCCTAGAGTGTGTTATACCTAAAATTATTTTATTATTGGGACCAATTTCTTCAAAGGATTGTCTCCTAGACGATGAACATTTGATTTGGCGAAGGAGCGAAAGGAACATTGTTAGATACTTCAATTATTGTAATGAATTTGGCATTTAAAGACAAAATAAGAGATACATGTGGTACATATTGTTAGCAATATGAGTTACATAAAAGATAAATTAGCAAACACCCTAGACATGGCAGGGTTTAAATGTTCCACATTCTAGTCCAATACTCCCAGCTATGAAAATTGAGCTTATGTAGGCTGATATATCTTCTAATTCGTACAAACAAATTGTTCTGAAACTGCTCCTTCGACGAGCTTATATTCCGAAAAATTAGAAGGTTCCTTTCCTTGTAGGTAGCCTTGACAATGAAAGAAAGAGTTATGTAAAAGCACCACCTGAGATGATCATCAGAAAGTACAAACTCACTACACCAAGTCTTGAAAGAGTTCCAACAATTAGGAATATTCACTATACTACAACTTTGTAGGAATACCCTCCAGTTGGTATTAACAAACTCATACTGGAAGAATAAATGTTTGTGATTTTCCTCAGCCATCTGACATAATATGCATTAGTTAGGGATATAGAGAAAGCACTTTAATTTGTCAACCGCTAACAATTTTTCTTTTAAAGTTTGCCACAATATAAACACAGCTTGAGGATGGCAATGCTTGATCCAAACAACCCTAGTCTAGGGATTTATGGTAATGTGCTTCTGCATGAAATTCCTACAAGTTTTGTTGGTGAAAATCCTAGCTGGAGTGCTTCCAGATAGTTTTGTCCTCCCCTCCAAGCAGGTTAGTTTGATGAATTTCAGGTAATATAGAAATAGAGACAACATCTCCAGTAAAGATTTGTCTATCCTTCAGGGCCTCCTCAACTATGATGTTCTGGTCGAGAACATTTCTATGATAGTCCATCCCTTGCATGTTAATTAGAGGGTCAAAAGATAACCGGTTGTCAAATAAAAAACTGGTGAGTTTAGCATTCCTAATCACAGTGACAAATTCTTGCCTTAAGTCATCTCTTGTTTTAAGGATATTTCTCCGAGTTAATGTGAAATTAGGTCTGATTTTAACATTCCAAATGCTTCCTGCCTTGATGACCATGTACCTGTTTGCACCAAAGGGATTGCTTATCAATTAATAAATGCCAAAGTCTATTTGGCATCATAACTATATTCATCATTTTCAGAGATAATCCCAATGCCTCCTTTATTCTTTGGTGAACAAACCTCATGCTATTGCATATGAGCCCTCCTAGTAGATTCCTCCTGCCCATACTTGTAAATCCTCTTTACGGTTTTACTAATTTTCCTAGATATAACCATATGAGCAGACCATAAGACATCGTAGAATTCAATACAAAGGATATGAGTTTGATCCTACCTACTGTAGATAGAGATTTAGAGCTCCAGGATGCAATTTTACTCTTTATCCTTCGAACTAGTAAGGAGAAATCAACAGAAGTAGGATTAGACCCAGAAATTGGGATACCAAGATATACCATTGACAATGATAACAAATTTAAAATAGTGATGGATTAGATAGTGGATTCACACTCCAAGGCAAATTTAGACAAAAAGAAACCACTTATAGTACAATTTACTTCCAAACTAGAGAGATTGTTAAATGTTTTCAGGCCCTTCATTAGTGTAGAGACACAAGTATGATTCACCTTAGAAAGCAAAATAAGATAATCTGCAAAGCTCAAGTTTGTAATCCTCATATTCTTGCACTTGGAGTGATATTTAAAAACTTTAGTTCAATCTACCACAACTTTAAGAGTTACGTTGAAGACCTCCGTAACAATAGCAAAGAAATATGGAGAAAGGGGATCAACTTGTGTGATTCCCTTGGAACTTATAAAGTGTTTACTAGGTTGTCCATTCACCAAAACTTTAATAGTAGGAGTTATGATATGATAGAGCTAGGAGGCCATTAGTTTACAGTAGGCGTAAGAAGAAGTTGGCAAATTCTATCACGTGAGTTAGTTACAATTAAGTGACAGGTGTCATCTAATAATTGGGGTAGGATGGGATATAAAAGGAGGGGAATGTTTGTAAGGGGGTGTGTGTATTTTCTGCAGTGAGAATATTGTTAGGGAGGTACAGCCCCTCATATAGGCTGATCAATATTTCGGTTGTAATAGCTATCTCTACAAAATATCAATATACAATACAGAATCGATGGGATTGCTTGGATCCATCTGATTCTCTTATACCCATTATACTGTCATACGCAGGGGAGTTCTATCAACTGGTATCAGAGCACGTTCTTGGTGCCATTAGATTGAATTCTTTTCGGTAGTGGATGGTAGTGACGAGAAGCATGGAGAAGATTGACTTGTTAGAGAGGAGTGTAGCAAACCTAGCTGAGATGTTGGAGAGAAATGATGAAAAGACACGTCGACTGGAAGAAGCATTGTTGGAAATGATGCAATATGTCAAAGGAAAAGGAGCAGA
>JAOSBK010000007.1:30781467-30799546 GCA_027568895.1 Erythroxylum shatona
AATTACAAAAAAAAGCCCCCCAACTGCACGCAGTCACACACTCACACCTCTCTCTCTCTCTCTCTCTGCTCCCGTTTTTTCTCTCTCTCTCTTTCTCTCACTCTGTCACTTATATTTGTTCTTCTCGCTCCTTGCCCTCACTGTCGCCGCTGACGACTCTCCATCGCGCCTCCCCACCCAAGCCTCCTCCCTCTGCAGCTCTGCCTGTTGCTTACTGCCTTTCTGGCTCTCCCTCCTCTCCTCCACCTGTCCATTCGTCCATGATTCACCACTATCACTGTTGACCCATATCTAAATCCAAATTTTTTAGATTTGGTTTTTTATCCAACCTGACTCGACCTGACCCACTGAAGTTGACATTGTTATTTTTTGTGTATGTTTTCAATTGATTTTTTCTACTCCTGAATTGCATTTGTGATTGTGAATGAGTTGGACTTGAATTGTGAATTATGAATTGAATTTGTGATTTGTGAATGGTTGGGTTGGAATTGAATGATCTTTATCTAGTTTTTGTTTAATTGAATTGAATGCACGATTTTGGTTTATCTTGTTTGGTGATATTTAATAGTGAGAATACTAGCAGCAATACATTGAGAAATTTTCTCATTTATTTGGATTTGGAGTTTCATGATACTAAAATTGATTAGTTAAGTTAAATTTTAGAGTTTAAGAAATTAATCCAATTAACTTATGATAGTTATACTCAATTAATAATAATTATATTATCCATGTTAAAGAGTTCAAGTGATAAACTATATGTTAAGCGACCATTTCACCACAATAGCTTAAGCTGTTGTGTGAGACCAACTTAATTGGTTTTATATATTCACTAACACACCCCCTCAAATGAAAGCCCTTTGGGCTTGACACTTGCACAGGTTCACTCTACCTTGTGCTGAATAATAAGTGAGTGGTAGGGTTTGAACTTACGACCTCTTGGTCACAAAGGCTCTGATACCATGTTAAGCTACCATTTCACCACAACAGCGTAAGCTGTTGTGTGAGACCAACTTAATTAGTTTTATATATTCACTAACACTATATATAAGCCTAAAATTCATCACTCCAAATGGCAAATTACCGTGTTGATTACTTTACTAATAATATAATTTATAAGACAAAGATTTGCAAAGTATACAGTACAATATGACAATAAACTATTTTGTAATTTTTAAAAAAATTTAAAGACTATTTTATAAATTTAAAAAATTACTCGAAATTGTACACTGTATTGACCATTATTAGTACAATATTGTACCAGAACTCAATCTAGCACGAAGGCCCGTAGGATATTCATAACATTATATAATACTAGTTAAATTTTTTAAACTTTAAATTTCTTGTCTAACCGGTTTAACTTCCTATCCGCTTTTATAAACGTTTCAATTTAAGTTTGTTTTATACGTAAAACAGAAAAGGTGAAGAGTCTTCTATTATATAAACAAAATTCATAAAGATTGTTATACATCGAATTCTTGTTCTTTAAAGCTACATCCAAGTTTATGCAACCATGCGCTACCATTGGAGACAGACGATCGCTGAAGTTTTGACCTGAACGAGTCCTTTTGAAGTCTAGTTCACATGTCAAATTCTTATATACTCTTAAGAGGAAAGTGGAAGACTATGAATCGATATCACCACCTACACACCATTATAATGGAGTTCTGCACCACACAAACACACAAACTCATCAATGGATCATCACGTCTGATCAGCAAAACTCATAAATATCATGATATTCTGGCTCCAGAGGGGATTGACCAGATCAATGAATGGTGTGCTGGGCAACAAAGAGTGCTTAATACCCTCGCATGGTCTCCACTGTTGATGATGACTATAACAATCCTTTTTTCAACTTTTCTAGTCAAAGTAGTCTTTAATGATATTAGAGATTAAAAAAATATTAGATGATTGGTAATTAGTGGATTTCTCTAATGATGAACTTTATAAAAAGTAAAAACATATAAAATTTTATATTTAACAATAATAGACGACTACAACAACAACTCTTACTAAAACGAGGTATCTTAAAAAATCTGATAATATATATTATTGTCTATACTTAATAGAAAGATTGTTTTCGATTAAAAATAGCAATAATAATCACTTGGTGTAGTTTTTGTATTGGTATCTTTAGATTGATGAAAACGGGAATTAAACTGAGGAGCCGTATGAAATGAAAATCTTACGTACGGTTTTGGAATGAAAATTATTTGAATCAAATGACCACTATAACAAATCTCTGCTCAAACAGGAAAAAAAAATTATGCAAAAGCTTTACAGAATTATTATGAAGTTATGCTACTTCCATAATTTAACTAAAGAACATCAACATATATTTTTAATTATTTAAATAAACATAAAAACATTAATATATGTGTAAGTTTGTATTTGCAAGTTTGATACAAAAATCTTCATAATTTTAATATAAAGTTTATATTTTTGAGATCAATTCAAATAATAAAAATATAGTTGTAAAGATTATTTAATGATTTTCCATATTTGATAGATATTAAGATCCTTGTTTATACATATGTAACAAAAATAAAGTTTAATTTTATTGTGATTATTTTTTTAATATTTGAATGATTCAATTAGTATAAAAATGAACCCATCAATCAATTTTTAATAATACATGTGATTTTATTCATTTTTATCAACATATATTTTTAATTATTTAAATAAACTTGAAAACATTAATATGTGTAAGTTTGTATTTGCAAGTTTGATACAAAAATCTTTATAATTTTAATATAAAGTTTATATTTTTGAGATCAATTCAAATAATAAAAATATAGTTTTAAATATTATTTAATGATTTTCCATATTTGATAGATATTAAGATCCTTGTTTATACAAATTTAATTTGATAAAGTTTAATTTAATTGTGATTATTTTTTAATATTTGAATTATTCAAATAAAAAAAATGAACCCATCAATCAATTTTTAATAATACATGTGATTTTATTCATTTTTTATGAACCAAAACTAACAATAACAACATCAATCAGTAAAAATTTCACTGAGATATGAAGTCTGAAAAAATTCAATAATACACTACCTTAGCCCTAATTAATAAAGAAATTGCTTCCAAATAATCCATATAAATGAAGGATAAAAGTTTCACGTGCCAAAAATACATAAATTTAGTGAAGTGATCTATTTTTAAAATTATTATAATTGAAATCATTGAATCTCACTCCCTAGTGATTCTCTCTACCTCATGTCTTCAACCATCTCTTTTTGTGGTCAATGTAATTATGAACAATTGCAGGATAGAGATATTGATACACTTGACCAATAGTTGCTCCCCCAAATGCATGCAATTTGACTTTAATAAAGTATAATTTTGAGTTGCTTTAGTAATTAAATGATATTAGAAAAGTAACTTTAATTTTTTATATGTTTTCTGATTTTTTCAGCATTAAAATGATCTAAATTTAAATCCACTTCTATTTAAAGCTTTAAATATAACGAACATACAATTTATTTCAAAGTTTTTAATATTTCTTAAGTTCTAAATAAAATTTGAGGTTATGCCCTTGTACTCTTAATCTAATGAAGTATAAATATAATGTGATATATAGTTTCCAAGTTTTTAATATATATTAAATTCTTAATAAAACTATCAATATAGTTAAGCCTAAGTTTTTATTATGTCTTAAACTCTTTATAAATTAGATTTTTAAATTCAAATTAATAATTATATATATTGTAAAATTTAAGGTTATGTCTAAATTTTAATAAAAGTGTTAGTTTAAATATATGAAATTTAAAATAACATTGGTGTATAATAATTAAACAACAACACTACTAAGTTAAATTCTTGCTGATATAATAAGCAATTTTAAGGATATAAAATAAATATTTTGATATAATTCTTCTTTTTTCCTTTTAATAGTACTAGTTTTTAGTTATTTGTATGGTATAATTAAAATTCCTAAGCTTGAAGTGAACAAAGACATTAAAACAAAAGATGAAAAAAAGATATGTGAAAAGGAAAAAGCCAATAATGATATGGCCCATTTTCTCTCATTGCGAAAGAAAAAGCATCTCAGAAGAAGAAAAGTGTTTCTAGGCAATCAAACATCGAGTCCAGATCTTCTGTCGAGTTTTATGGTATCTGTTCAGTTTTATGGTGTCTTATTGTGTCCAGTGAATCTCAGTTATTCATTTATGCGGGCTCTACGTTTATTTATGTAGAGCCCACGTAAGATCCACATAAATGAATGGCTGAGATTCACTGGACACAATATGACACCATAAAATTAGACAGAGAATCTACTCTCCCAAACACCCCACCACAAAAAGGTTTGCCTTTTACCTACTAACACTAATTCAATAGAATCAAAGCACTAAATAACAGAAAGAAAAAACCCTTTTAACAGTAGTTTCAGAAGCATTACACTCGTGTCCATCCTCTTGGAGCTTCCATAACCATTAAAAGACAAAGCTTCTCTGAAGCAAATCATCATCTGCCTCCCACTTTCATTGCATGTGGGTGTATCAGTTTCTTTCTTGTCAAACTCTTTATCTTCCATGTATCTATGTGTTTGTGGTGGGCTGGTTGTTTCTTCTATAACATTGTATCAACCTTCCTGCAACCTCAAGGTCTCATCTTTTTTATCCTTTCATCTCTTTGATCAATTATTTTCCTATAACGTATCCATCTTTCTGTTTATTGTTGTCTAGGTTCTTTCTCATCTTTGCTATGGCTCTTGAGGCCTGGCTTGTTAAAGCTAAATCCAAAATTTCTCATCGTTTTGATCCAGTCGTAACCTCCAAACCCTTGCCCAGATCGTCCAAGAGACCTAGTAGTGTTGGAGTTTTAGCTTTCGAGGTGTCGAGTCTCATGTCGAAGCTCTTTCATCTATGGCAGTCTCTCTCAGACAAGAGCATTATCCACTTACGTAACGAGTCAATCTCTCTGGAAGGAGTCCGCAAGATTGTGTCCAATGACGAGTCGTTTCTTCTCGGGCTTGCCTGTGCAGAAATGGTGATGAATCTGAAGCTCTTGGCCAAATCTGTCTCTAGACTGAGTAAACGCTGCGACGACTCCGGTCTGCGACGGTTTGAGCAGTTGTTCGATGAGTTCGCAGACTCGGGTCAGGATAGTAATCGGTGGGTTTTGAGTTCCAAGGACATGGAAGCTCAAAACAAGAAGATGGATTGGTACGTCACTGTCACGATCACTCTGTACAAAGAAATGGAAGAGCTTACTGTGTTGGAGAATTCTTTAAGAAGATCTTCGCAGTGCAAGTCGTTGGAGTCAACGATCAAAGAGCAGAAGATTACGGATCTTCAACAGAAGATATCATGGCAGAGACAGGAGGTTAAGTACTTGAAAGAAAGATCTCTATGGGATCGAAGCTTCGATTCTGTTGTTTCACTCCTGTCGAAGTCTATCTTCACTGTTCTTGCGAGAATCAAGCTAGTTTATGGAATAGGACATGGTTATCCAACTTCTCTACCTCGGAGTCTCTCACCTTCTGCAACTGTTCATCCAACAGACAATCCTAGTACTATGTTATCAGGGCCATTGAAGAGGTCCAAGCTCGAAGGAACCAATGACTCGGATGATGGGTTCTTTGATTCGAACTCAAAGCTATTAAAGCCACCACCAACGACACTTGGCGCGGCGGCTTTAGCTATACACTACGCCAACTTGATCTTGGTTATGGAGAAGATGATCAAATCACCACAACTTGTTGGAGTTGACGCAAGAGACGATCTTTACTCGATATTACCGCGCAGTGTTCGATCTTCTTTAAGATGCAGATTGAAAGGAGTAGGATTTTCAGCTAGTGATCCAGTTCTCGCCGGAGAGTGGGGCGTTGCATTGGGAAGAATACTTGGTTGGTTGTCACCTTTGGCACACAACATGATCAAATGGCAAAGTGAAAGGAACTTTGAGCAGCGACAGCATCAAAACTTGGATCCAAAAACGAACATTCTTTTATTGCAGACACTGTTCTTCGCAAACAAAGAGAAGACTGAAGCTGCAATAACGGAGCTTTTGGTGGGTTTGAATTACATATGGAGGTACGAAAGAGAGGTGACTGCTAAAGCTTTGTTCGAATGTGTCAACTTCAATGGAGTCTTGGGTTCTGCAAAATGTTTCTGAAGCTTGAAGATGGTTTCTTTTCTTCTCCAGTTTACCATACGCTTTCTTTTTTCTTTCACCACCTGATCTGTACATGTTTGTTATATAGTACAGATTTGTATGTACATGACATGATTTTGAACAATCTTTGAAACAATGTCTCTGCTTTACCAATCATTATTTTGATTCATGTGAAATTATTCTAATATTAACTTAAATTTGGAGTCTTATGTAATAATTTATAAAATACTATATTGTATTTATTTGATTAAACCATCAAAAAAATCTTTAAAATGCATCATTATTACATATAATCACATAATTACATCATTATTATATATAATCACCTAATTTGAGTTCAGGTTTGAATCGTGCGAAACCTGTCCTGAACCGAAGCTCACAATTTTTATATAAATATGACATTATTTTAGATAAAACTATATCTTCTAAAATTTTTAATAAATAAAAAATAATCTAAATCCAAGTAAACTTTAGACTATTTATACCTGATCGGGCTCGGATCACAATCAAACTTTGTGTCGTGTCTAAATCGACTCGAGCACAAACTCAACCCAACCCAACTCATTACCACAGCTACATAACATATCTTAATAGATTTGTAATTAGAATAGCTTAACTTACTCATAAATTGTGGGGTGAGGCTGAGGCAGCCAAGGCCCAACCTGAAAATTTCTACCTGAACCTGAGCTCGGCCTAAAATTCAATCTGAGTTAAGAAAACCCTACATTGGCTACCCAGTGTGTTCATATATAGTTGATCTACAATTTGTTTTCAATTTAGCTGATATACGGTTGTCAGAATCACATTGAGTTTTGCTGAATTTGGCATGTACTACTTGATGGATTAGCTATGTCATCTTCAATCTGACCTTTTAGCTCTCAGAAGAAATAATTCAGTGTTTACCCTGTTTCACGGTTGCAAACTTCCTACAGTTTGATCTCAGCCCTGCACTTGGTAGACCCGCAGGTAAGCAGAGGACCTGAGAGAAATCTGTTGATGAGATCAGATCGTAAGATCTCATCCCCAGTCCCAGAAAGTGTAATCTGTAAACAGCTTATAAGACAGATGATCGTGTTCTGAAATTTGAAAACCATCAGTCTCAGTCAAAATCCATCTTCATTCCAGGTTGGTTAGTTTCATCATAGTTTATGTTTCATCATAGTTTGAATGTTAGCAAGTCTTTGTCAGTTCACAGTAACAATTTAGGACAATACACAAATCCCTCAATCTATTTCATTCCAACTGGAAGTAATAACGTTCTGATCTCTGGAAAGATCATTTTCTGCTGACTATATAATCTTGTTAAAAACCTGATCTTTGATGAACCTTGGCAAGTTACGAGGGTTTATGTACTCTTTTTTCTTGATTACAATCCTTGGCATGGTATTGGCTATGCGTTACTCAACAGGATATGATCATGCACTCCTAACTTGCGTCAGAAAATTCGACACCCAACAAAACATTCATCCAGCTTTGCTGTCAAAATGTGAAATATACTAAAAACATACTGTAGCTTGCAGCCATGAACAAGTATCGAAGTAAGGCAGTATCAGTTAGTATATGCCACAAAAGTCCTGTCACCAATAAATATACCCAATATACCCAATGAATGATCTTAGTTAACCATGATATGAGCCAAAATTTGGGACTTTCTTCAACTCTGTTCACCTGACTGATGAGGTAGATGATATCAAAGGGTGTTGTTAGATATTACTTCTCGAAATTTAACAAACCATTGAGCATCAGATGTACTTTTCTCAAGCTGTGCTTGCTGTTGTTGATCCACCTTCTGCAGTCCTTTGTCCATCACAAATTTGGTGTAGTCAGCGGATGTTGGAGGAGCTAAACAAGGTTTTTTTGGAAGAGCTGGGAGAAAGGAAACCAGCACCCTGGCAACTTCGTGCATGGTAGGTCGCTCGGAAGGGTTGCACTTCGTGCATAACAAGGCGAGTTGGAATGTCTTTCTTACATGAGTTAGATCCATACATGTGACAGAAACCTCAGGGTCTAAAGCTTCCATCACCGTATTATCATCTGCCTTGGACAGTATCTGAAACAGCACAACATAAACAAGCTTGTTACTCGAGACAAAAGAAACAAATTAAAGAGCAAGTTGCCTATTCAGACATGAGACTATTATAAACTTCATGTTGAACAACACAAATGAAGGCAACAATTTCTGCATATTACAATGCTGATCATTGACTTGGGTTTGATACTTACCAGTTGATGTAAATTGGACTCATTGTCCACAGCCTTCTTCCCAGTTAGAAGCTCCAACAGAACAATGCCAAAGCTATAGACATCCGATTTCTCATTTAATCGTGAGGTGCGAGCATACTCTGGGTCTATATAGCCAATAGTTCCCAGGACATAAGTTGAGGTGTGGGCTTTTGCAGTTGGAATGCACTTAGCGATTCCAAAATCGGAGAGATGAGCCTCGAAATTCTCATCCAGGAGGATGTTTGAGGACTTGACATCCCTGTGGATTATTCGTGGGTTGCAATCATGGTGAAGATAAGCAAGTCCTTGTGAAGCTCCAACTGCAATTTTTAACCGTGTTTCCCAATCAAGCTTGACCTTTTTGGCTGGACCTGTAGTGAGGATTAGCTATTGAATAAAGTGATGCCACAATTTATAGTAAAAGAAGGCAACATAGAAGATTTTATGGCAAATAAAGAAGGAAAGTTGAATTCACCAACCATGAAGGAGATCCCAAAGAGAGCCATTCTCCATGTAATCATAAAAGAGGAGGTTTCCAAGGGGAGACAATGCATAACCATGCAAACTGACAATATTCCTGTGTCTGATGCTACCAATTGTCTCAAGTTCTGTCTCAAATTCTCGCAAGTTGTATGCACACTGATTGTAGATTCGCTTGATTGCAAGAGGCCGGGAATTTTTCAAAGCACACTTGTAAACTGTACTAGAAGCACCATAGCCAATGATGTACTTCTCACTTAAGTTCTCAGTGTTCCTCATTATGTCATCAAAGGTGTGGAATGCCATATCCATATGAAGAACCACAAGTTTCGGTGGACCTGAAAAAAAAAAACGAAAAGAGCATCCATAGGGATATATACAAACGCAAACCTAATTGGTAAAAAAAATAAAAGTGCACACCTTCGATTGTATCCATATATCCTTCCATTAAATGTTTCTGTTGCTTAGATTTGTAAATTGCAACTATAACCACAGACAATAAGGTGATGCAGCCCAGTGTCAGGCAAACAACTACTGCCCTGGAAAAAACTGTTGGAAAGCAAAAATGCAAGAAAAAGATCTTCAATCCTTTCATCAGTTGTGTAAAGCTGAGCTTCAGATATAAAACATATAAAATTGCAGCACAAAATCCTTCAAATACCTCCAGACTTGGGCACATAAGGACCACATATTGATCCCAACCAATTGCCACACAAGAGAGGATTTCCAATGAAGCTGGCACAAGAAACATAACATCAATACCAAAATAACCTCAGAAGAAGTAAACAACAAATATTTCAAATACCTGTCGGGGGGAAACCGGGAGAAGTTTCTAATAGGAGGAAGAATGCCCGATAAATTGTTGTAAGAGAAATTCCTAACAGTAGCAAAATCATATCAGCAAATGTTTCATATAATTTCGTATTGACCGAGATGAGATTTGAGATGAGAATTAAGAAAAAAGCATACAAGTTTGAAAGACTCAAGCAGTTGGCAAGCTGATCAGGAATTTCTCCATGCAAGTTGTTGTTGTTCAGGATCCTAACATAAAAGTAGATCACAAGGATGCTACTGTGAACGTGAACTCAATAACATACTGGCAAAGTGGCTTCCGAACTTACAGTGAAACAAGATTTTGCAACTGACCGAGTTCTACAGGAATGGAGCCCGTGACATTGTTGAATGACACATCGCTTGAAAATCATAGTTTGAAAATTAGAATAAGGAGATAAAATTGGCATCATGATTGCAAGAAAAGAACAAGCAAAATGGTACTGATCAAAGACTTACACAATCTGAATGCTTTTGAGATTCCCAAATTCAGAAGGCAATGGCCCATCAAGATAATTCCTGCTCAAGTTCCTGCAAATATCCAATAAGTAGTTAAGGGAAGAGAATAATAAATGATGCTTTAATGCATAAAAATTGATTATTTCATGAACGTGACCTACAAAGTAAGCAAGTGCTCCAGGTCACCAATAGAAGCTGGTACAGGTCCTGAAAAGCTATTGCTAGAAAGATCCCTTTAAACACCAAAATGAATGACAATCTTAAATTTATGAACATGTTACATCACAAAATTAAGGGATACTAACATACAAGACAAGAAATATCAACATACTTACAGTGTATCAAGATTGATAATATGCCCCAGCTCAAGAGGCACCTTGCCTTTAAAGTAGTTCGATGAAAGATTTCTGAAGAGTAAGATCTTACGGTCAATATAGAAGAAAGAGATTGAGGCAAAAGCATACCATCAGCATAGAATTTAAGGTGTAGTACTCACAAGTAAGTCAAACTCCCCAAACTTCTAAAACTCGGTGGGATTGTTCCACTCAAATGATTACCATGCACATTGCTGGAAAAAGAACAAAACATCAACAGTTACATATCCTACATTCATGTTAAGGTAGGAGATCATAGACAAGAATGAATAGAAACAAAGAATCCTTACAATTGGTTCAAAGAAGTACAGGAACTGATGTTTAATGGAATGGGCCCTTCGAGTTCATTGTTAGCAAGATTCCTACACAAAAAACAAGCTAAAATAACTGAACATGAAAAATGAAGAAAAAAACAAACACTAGTCCTCTAAATACTCACAATTCGAACAATTTTCCCAGCTTTCCAAGCTCAGCAGGAATGCTGCCCACCAGATTGTTATCATTAAGTTGCCTGTCAAAATATCAGCTTATAAAAACCAGAAACAGACCCAAACCAAGCAAAAATTTATGTATATAAGCAGAACTTATACAGAATTGAGCAAAAGGAGGAGAGCATCATACAGATAACTAAGCTCAGACATGTTTCCAAGCTCTGGAGGAATTGAACCAGTTAGTTTGTTGCCATGCAGATATCTGGTCCACCAAAGATTAAAATTAGGAGCCAAATTTTAAAAGAAAGTTAAACAAATGAGTCATAAACAGAACTCACAGTTTTCCAGTGTAGGACAAATTCCCTAAGATTGGTGGGATTGGACCAACTAGCTCATTCTCACTCAAGTCCCTGTTAAATGGGACAAGTTCAAATATCAAAAATCACCAGCTCTAGTATTGAAAATCCTTCCATAAAATTAAAGATGAGTGCTTACAACACAGCCAAGGCCTGCATTAATCCTAACACCTCTGGAATCTTGCCTGTTAACTTATTTCCTTGGAGGGACCTACAAAAATAATTTCAATAAAAACTAACTTCATCTTGTATTCTTACCATCATGCAGTTTGCACACAATCTAAGACCAAACATTGATATCCAACAGCACAAGAGACAACACTTACAGAGTAGCTACTTGTAAGAAACCGATGTTGTATGGGATCTCCCCTGTGATTTGGTTGTATGATATGTCCCTGAAATCCAAATCCCATCGAAACTTAACAACTATATCTTCCATACAGGAAAAGTAGTGCTTAGCCTGATTGAAATGCTAACACATACAGTATCTCAAAGCTCGTGCAGTTACCAATGCCATCAGGAATTGTACCAGTTAGATTGTTTCCTCTAACGTCACTGGAAATAAAAACCAACATGACCATGATCAGCTGCAATCTAAGGAAAAAAACAAAATAACAAAATGAAGGTTAAGCCCTTACAAGTACCACAAGCCAGTCAACTGGCACATGTCAGGTGACAAGGTTCCAGTCAAGTTGTTACCCCGTAAACCACTGCAATGCATACTCAGTCACTTCAAGAAAGTCATGGTCACACAGGCATTACACACACACAAATAGAACTCTCTAAAGAACAAAACACAGCTTCTGGAGAAAAAATGTAACTCATGTTTCATCATCAAATGGAAGTAGGAAAGGAAACACTAACAGATACTGCAGCACTTCGTTCCAATAGATTAGTCTTGGTATCTCGCCAATGAGCTGGTTTCGCGCTAAGTCTCTAAAAGAACGATACATGATAAAGAAGTAATCAGCTGGAAGCATACAACTCCAAAGGCATTTACATCTAAAGCACTACGATAGAAACGACTTACAGAGTTTTCAAGTTTGGTATCTGAGTTAAGGTTGAAGGAATAGGACCAGTAAGCTGATTGTTCTTCAAATTTCTAACATGAAGATTCACAAATGTTAAATAACTGGCTCCAAAATTTTAAGATGCACAAAAACAAGTAATGAAACAGAAGAATTAGAAGGTATCAAGCAACAGTTGAAAACTTACAGGAACTCAAGTTGCTTGAGCTTGGATATGGAAAAGGGTATATCTCCATAGAGCAGGTTACCCGACAAATCTCTGCATTTTCACAAAAGTTCCACATGAAAGCTGTAGTTAAAACGTCAAAAACTAAACGCATGAAACAGAGCATAATATCACTCATCCCAAGCAATCCATTCAGTTATTAGAAGATTACATATAGGTAAGGGAAGAGCAGCTGCCGATCTCATCGGGGATTTGTCCTGTTAACTTGTTTCCCTGCAAGTCTCTGACACATGAAAGGAAATTTAAGATACCACACAATCTTCAAATGAGATTTACAGACTTATAAGCGAAAAGGAACATACATGGACTGTAAGTTCCTCAAATCCCCGATTGCTGGAGATATCTCCCCACCCAAGTTCAAACTTGACAGATTCCTAAGAAAACATACAAGAAGGGACAGAAGTTACAAAAAAAGAACAAGATAATCCAACTGAAAAGACTTGTCGAAAGACAAACTTGAAAGGAGAGAGTGTGAGGTCGAGGTTTACAAAGAAACCACAGTGACAGTCACATTGTCACAGAAGACGCCACGCCAAGAGCAGAAATCGTCGTTGTGAACATTATCCCAGTCAAGAAGTATGTTAGCCACGTTACTAAATGAAGCTTTCAAGGACATCAACGCTTTTCCTGCAACAAACACAACCGTTCGTCTTCACTCGAAACTTGCAGAGACAAAATCATGCCAGTTTTGACAAGGTCAAGGCAACGCTTGACTTGCAAGACTAAATATTTTCACTGTTTTTCTTTAAAGATATTGAGAACTAAGCCATTGGCAGTTTCTTTATCACATAATTGGCCCTTCACATGGGAAAAAGCTCGCCCAAACACCATACTATAAGCAACGTAAAATAACCATCAACTGCTACAATGTAACGCACTACACTCATGCTTCGAAGCATAAAACGAGAAAAAGGTAGTAAAGCTCGAAACTTTCCAAATATGGCAGCACGTGGAAGCTCAACCTAACACCCCGCAGCAAAAGCAAAATATAAAAAGAACGTAAACTGCAGAGGTTTGAAGTAGAACACCGAAAATTTTATTTGAAAAAAAACACCTTCGTCGTTGAGTGGTGAAGCAAAAGGACAGAGCAGCACAAAAACCGCCATTAACATCCACGAAACCAACATCTTCTTCCTCTGAACCTCCACCATTTTCAACCCAACAAAACTAAACACAGAAAGCGTACCAAAAACTACAGAAACCAACAAAACAAGACGAGTAAAATAAGAAGATAGTCATGAACTTTGGGTTGAAACGGCTAAATTGCAGTAGCTGTAGATGGAGATAGAGAGAAAAAGGAACAGGCTTTTAACGTGAACAGCAAGGAATGACTTAAAAACAGAGTCTTTATGAGGAGAGAACACAGAAGCGAGATGGGTTTGATGGTACAGTTATAGTAGCAGCAAGCAGGAGTGCGTGGACTGGACAAGGACAACCTTAAACGGCGGTGAATTGACGTTAAACAGATGTTTTGGTGTTTTTTGTTTTGGGTTATGATTTGACAATGAGAGAGGGAGTGGCTGAGCCTGAGAGAGAGCGAATGAGTGCTGGCCGTCATTTGCATCACCGTTTCCCGAAGTAGTTACGGTTCTCAACAGCTGCTGCACTACTTTTCATTGTAAAGCCAAGCGCAGTATCGAAGCGCGTGTTGGAGACAGAACAGAAGCTGGTCGGATAATGTGACTAGAGCTCCTTCTTTTGTATCCAAGCGACACGGAACTTTGATGAATGGAAGGGAAGGCGTTAGTTAGATGTGCTTGAGATTTTAAAAAAGTGGTTTCTCGAATTTTTTTAATTTATTATAATTTTAATATCTTTTAATATTGTAAAACATTTTGTAAGTAATTTAACATATTAAAAAAGTTTTTAAGAAATTTTATATCGTATTTTAATAATAAAATATTATTATATAAGTTTACTTGCTTTCTAACTATTTTATTTAATTTTTTAACAAGTTCAATCATTTAATAATCTCAATTTTAAAATAACTTCATACAGTAGATTATTTGGTTACATAAAAAAGTATTTTTAATTTTAACTATATTTTATTTTGTAATAAAAATTATTTATACATATAAATATTATTTAAAGCATATTAAACAATATGCAAAGTATAATATATTAATTATTATATAATTTTTAATCATATAAAACATAAATGAAAATATATCTAACCAAATCTTTTGTATGAATTATAACATAATTAAAATAATATCAAAAATAAATATTAAAATATATAAAAACTCAACCAATATTATATAAATCTCAAAATAAATATCTAAGTTGAGTAAATACTTAAATACATAATAATAAGCATGAAGATGAATATGTGAATATTGTGAGAATTATTTGTAAAACATAAAGACAAAAAAGACTTAAGATAAACTGATTAATTTATTTGAAAAATCTACCTAAAAAAGTTTTTTTGAGAAGCTTCAAAATTAACCTTCTTAAAAAGTTATATTTTAGCTGTCAAAAAAGTTATATTTATTAAAAATATATTTTTTATTTTACAACCAAATAACTATTTTTCGTTTAAAAGGATTTTGTAGTAGAAAAAATTATATATTGACCTTTCAAAAGTCTGGTACTTGATTTTAAACTTAGCCCCCAACTACCATTTCCTAGCAACTAGGGTTTGTACTTATATAGGCAATAAAAAAAAGGTTGAGCACAAGGCAGAGGCTAGTGTGTGAAGCAAATGAGCAATAGAGCACAAAACAGAGACTTGTTTAAAGCTGGCCTGTCCTGTTTTGCTTTAGGCCTCTATCTCTATCTCTGTTTCCTAATATTACCAAAACCTGCCTTATTATTTCTGGGTCTGCCTCCAAACACTGCCAAGATCCAATTTTGATACACTTTCCCACTGCCCTTTTCAGTGTTTCTTAAATGGATTCACTTTTGTTCATTGGGATTGGATCAACTTCTGATTCAATTTGGTTCAATCCCCTAGATTCAACACTGACCGTTTGATCATGAACAAGTTGGTTTCCAGAGACATGCCCTGATTCTGATTCATAGCTATTGTTCCCTTGACTTGATTAGGCAAGGACAAGTTTGGACAGTTGTGGATGAACAAAGGTATATTAATAATATTCTAAATTTTAATAAGATTTTGTAAACAAAATATTATACTTTAATGATTTTTAAATAGCATGAATAGCACTTTAAATTTTAACAAAGCTAGGGTTTACCAAAATTTAATATTAAAATCATCAATTTTAATAAAATGATTTATGTGATATCGATAACAACGGCACCTAATAAAAATTTCATTGATACGTGAAATCTGAAAAAAGTTTAATAATACACAAAGTTATTTTTAATTAATAAAAAATTATTTTAGTGATAAAAATAGTTGAATAATGTAAAATATTAAATATAAATATAAAATTTATATGATTATTTTGTTTGCTATTAAATTTTTTAATAATTATTATTATATCAAATTAGCAATAAAATTAAATAATTTAGCAGAAATTAATGATATAAAATTTATTTTAAAATGTTTTACATTAAAATATAAAATATATTCTAATGTAAATTTGCAACAACCCATCACTTAATATTTTCTTAATTATTCGTTAAATTATTTATTAAGTATTGTTTTTCCATTGGGAATTGGAGAGATGGAAGATTGACGTGGCAAAATTTGAGTGAAGAAGAAGATAAGGGAAAGGAAGAATCTCACTCAATGATTACATAACAGCCTTTTATATAATAAATACACAGTATAAAACAAAAACAAAAAATGAACTGAGAAATCTGGCAACAGATTCTCTTTAAATAATTTTAAATATATTTTATTAATTTTTATTCATATATTTATATATTATATTTTTTAATATTTAGATAAATTTTATTAATACAAGTTAAAACATTATGGCTTTGTATGACAATCAGAAGATTCTATTAATTGTTAGTTGATTCTATCAGTTGTTAACTTATAACTGATTTGATTAGTAGATAATATTAGTTATTTATTAAAGATGTTTGGTAAAATTATTTTTTAAAAAATAGCTGTTTATGTGTAAAATGACCAATAAGAACCTAACTTAAAAAATTATAAAAACATTAATATTATTTGGTTAAATATTTTTATAAAAATTTAAATTTTAGATATTTAATTTTACAGAAATTAAGTTTATAACTTCAATAAAAATATAGGATATATAATAATAAACAATAACATTAATAATAATAATAATAATTGACAAGTTGATGATATTTAGGTATTTAGAGAAGACGATTTGAGATGATTTTAAAAAATTTAATGATTTTTAGATGTTTAGAGAAGACGGTTTGAGGAGATTTCGAAAGATCTAAACACAAATCATTACTTTCTCTTTTTAAACTCCTCATATTTTTTGTCCCTTCTACCTTATCCCAATCCTGTTTCACTTTATTTCAATCATACATTTATATGAGACCCACATAAATGGATGGCTAAAAAGGATAGACGAGACAGAGGATCATGTCCCCTTATTAAAGTGAATAATTTAAGAATTACCAGTTGCTTAAGATGAGAAATAAGCTTGATAACACAATTATTTTAGGGTAAGATTTTTATTAGCTGATAAGTTGAAACGTTATTCAAAGGAGCTTTTTAAAAAACAGTTGACGGGATTGAATCAGCTAACTCAATCAGCTCCTAACAAAACCATACTCTATTGTTGTCAACCAAACACGCCCTATAAGATCTTCTTTTATCTGATGGACAAATCCCAATATCACATTTAAAAAAAGGAGTAATCTATACTGTCCCAGATGGGGTCCACAAGAAGTAGGTACGGTCTCTGCATCACTGAGACAGGTCTGGCGGTGTCACGCCGGCAGTACATGCTGACGGCTGCCACCGGCGGAGAAGCCGCCTGTTTGCTTCCGCTTTTACCCTTTCCTTTAGTTAAAAACCAGAACTTTGGTTGTTTGACTGCTCTGATCCTCCTTTCTAGAGATAGTCACAAAGAGTTCTTTTTTAGGAACTGATAATTAGAATAAAGTAATGAATTATAATATTATATAAAAATAAATAGTAAAATTTTAAATATAAAAAGAATAAAATGTAAAATGTATATATACCAATATTTTAAAAATGAAAATAAAGATTAAAGTGATAAGATAAAAAATTTAAGACTGAATTAATATTAAACTATTATTAAATCGATTAAAGATTAAATAAAATTAAAAATTTTGAAATAAAACTAAAAAAATTGTCCTTATTGATCAAAGAATTTAAATTTTAATAAAAAAATATTGTTAAGTGAAAATTTATTTATTTATTTTAGTTTATATTAAATTATTAATTTACAAAAAATTACGAATAAATTAATTAATTTTTAACAATAAAAATTATTAAAATAAATCAAAAACTAAAAACTGAATCAAAAAATTAAACTAGTATAAATAAATTAAATTATTTAATTTTTAACAACAAAAATTATTAAAATAAAAGGAATTAAAAATTGTTTTATTTTTATATATATACTTATTTATTTTTGTATAAGTATATATATATATATATATATATATATATATAAAGTGTTTTA
>JAOSBK010000007.1:30799646-30812241 GCA_027568895.1 Erythroxylum shatona
ATATATACTAATTAAACTTTAAACTTTAAAAGGTTAATTAGTAATAAATTGTTATTAAACCGACTAAAGATTAAACAAAATTAAAGAATTTGAAGTAAAACTAAAAAAGATTATCTTGATTTATCAAAGAATTTAAATTTTAATAAAAAGATATTATTAAATAAAATTAATTTGTTTATTTTAGTTTATAATAAATTATTAATTTATAAAATTAGCAATAAATTAATCAATTTTTAACAATAAAAATTATTAAAATAAATCAAAAATTTAAAACTAAATCAAAAATTAAACTACTATAAATAAATTAAATTATTTAATTTTAATAAGAAAAATTATTAAAATAAAAGGAATTAAAATGTGTTATATATATATATATATATATGTATATATATATATACACACTTATTTATTTTTATATTTCCAAAGTCACCAATTAAGAAGTAGGTTTAGAGTAATAAAAGATGTATAAATGTATTTATTTATTGTTGGGATGACAATGAGAGGAGTATAGTATTGATATGCGGACCCAATAGATTTGGTGGAGAAATAAAGAGGAGCATTCATTACACACATCATAGGACTCGTGATCGCTGTCTCTTCAAATATCATCTATTCAGATTGATGCTTCTCTTTTTTATTCTTATATAAATATAATATATATACATATATATTAAATGTTTGTTCTTTGTCTTCTTTCTACGACTTCTGTGGCTGTTTCGGCCCATTAATGGTGGTCTGGACTCAGGATCATAGGGTGACTGTGAAAAGTGGCATTACTGCTTCAGAGCAAGGCCTAAAGGACCTTTTCCCTGAGAGTTTGGGATAGTTTCTATTCACTTCTGTAATAGCAGACCAGACAGATTTCCAAAGTCTCAGGAAGTTCATAAACAGTATCACAAGGAACAGAAGTGATTTTGACCACTTTGATGCTGTTCAGAGATAAAATGTTACAACAACTTCAAAATGCAAGTCCAATATGGATTATTCCGTTAAGTTAAAACACTTACAATAACAGTTTCTCAAAGGGCCTGAAGGGGTAGGAACATTTTTTTTTTTTTTGCTACAAGGGAAAGAAACAAATCAAACAAACATATCGAACAGTATTCATCCACCTCATATTAAAAGGTACGGAGAGTAAGAATCACAAAGATGATAATCTTCGTCGCAGCTTAAGACGTGGGATCGGCATTGTGCCATCCTTTGGAACACGGCGGGATTGCCATAAATTCATCAAACTCCTTTACATGGATGTCACAACACTTCCACTGCATTTGGAAGGGAAATAGTTTAGAACAGGATAAACCGAAAAGGCAGACTAGAAAGGAAGTTGTCTGAAAGAAAAAGATGTTGAACAGATGAAGACACTCACCCCTCTCATCCGATCATGGAAAACAGCAGGTCCAGGATGATAACTACAGGCAGTTTCATGATTATCCTTCTCCTTAAAAATTTTACCACACCCTTTATTCTTACATGTTTGCGGCTCATTTATATCAACAATTTTCTTGGCCGGAGCAGGAGATTTACTGATATCTGCCTTGTCTTTTGCTGGTGCAACTTCTTTGGGTTGAGAACCTACAAAAATGGTATGTTTCAGATTAGGAAGGAATAGAACTTTTTCTGACTATCAGAAGATGTGGATTACTAAAATATGCATCATTTTGCAATACAGAAATTGATGCAAGTCCATAGAACAAGAATGGATGAAGAACGATGCTAGGTAAGCAAATACGAATCTAGGTGTTGATTGGTTATGAGAACCTATTTCCACATTTCAGCTTATTTAGTTTCAGTTCCATCTTTCAAGTGAAAGCTAATTACCAGTCACAACACATGCAGAAGCATAGTTTCCATCACTTTTTTCTTTTCTTGAGATAGATTGGTGGAGACTAAAGGGTAGAAGCAAAAGGCTCACTTATTCCATGGGCAAACACTAAATAGTTGAGCAAACACTTATTTCACCCTTCAGGGAAGCAAAGGTTTGTAGACAGTTGGTACCAACAATAAAACTTTCCTCATTTTACTCAAACTATTATTTACAGTCAACTGAAAATTCAGCAACATTGTCATAACTCATAAATCAGGTCTTGCCACATTGCCCACCCGCAAAAATTCATGATTACCAGATCTCCACATGACAAAACCAGTGAAAATTATTTGATTGCATCTCAATAGAGAAAAAGGAAAATTTTAATTTCTTGGGTGTGTGTTGAACTTCTACATCCTGATCAAGAATTTGTCTTAGCTACATTTTCCAAATTTAGTTCCCTCGACTAAATGAATTGTTTAATAGCAATACTTATGAAAATACAGAGAGGCTGTTGAATTAGATTACTAAGTGCAAAAAGGCATGGAGAAAATTATCAACCTCAAATGTGTCAGAATAGTTGAACCTTTTTCCTTGCTGCTTACCATGATCAGAGCAAAAGAAACCCTGCTTGCACCTAGGGCAAGTTTCTTTAGATGATGAGCTGGTTGTGGAAGCTACAATGTGCGAAGCAACTGGATTCTTCGGCGGTGCAGGAACTTTTGCTAGCACTGGCTTCTCAGTTGTATGTTTACCCGTCTTGCACCTTTTATCACAGAAGAAACAGATGAGAGAAATATGACTATACTGGTTTAAGAAATCCTTTTACGCCTTAATATGTTAAGTGATTGACTTGCAAGAATCTCACATCCTTACACATATTCTAAAACATAACTTATGTTGAGATTCAAGGTCAATTCACCATCCAAAACTTTGACTACTAACGACAGTACAAGATTCGAGTACAAAAGATAAAGTCTTATGCATACCCTGGAATTTCTAAAAACAAGGTAAAATCATGACTTCTCTTTTTGCAACAACTCCATTCTTTCATCCCATCATGAAATATAGGCTGCAGAATAGCATTGAATCAAAATTGCGTATCAGCATTGACATATACAAAAAAGTTAATAGTACAAAGAACCAACATAAATAACCAAAAAATAATCCTTACTTACCCCCTGATAATTTATATATGGATAGGTGGTGTAGTCCAGCCCAAGTATGTAACAAGAACAAGTTAGTATCAACATAGAAACTTTCAAAAAATAAATATCAAGAAAATAAATAGAATCTACACTTTGACGAGTTACCCTAAAATTCTTTATCTCACACCAAACATGCAAATTAAGACCAGAAGGGCACATCGACTACCCAGGACAATCTGTTTGCATTTTCCTATTTCCAAATAAGTATGAAAAAAGATTTTGTTCTCTTGTTAAAACCATGTTAGGCATAGGTAAATCATGGCCTTTCTCCTCTCTAATTGTCCACAAACAAAGTGCAAGGCTAAAGTATAGAAGCATCGTGCCCAAACAAACACCAAAGGAAACTCCATCACCAAAATCATCTTCGGCTATTTAGAAGTCAACAAGATGCCCATTCTTTACAGTCATACCTGAATAGTTTTTCCATCCATTACAAAGAACAAACATCAAAGATGAAAGTTTTTCAAGAAACCAATACAAGTTAAAGCCTTGAAACATTTTTTTTTTTTTTAAAAGCTCTATATTTAAACGAGAACAATGTTCACGTCTACATTAACATAAATGGGAAGCAGCATATGACCATATTCTTCTCTAGTTGTAAAACTACTCATAAAAACAAGAAATTATAATTCAAAATTCAAAGAATAAAAGACAAAATTGAAACTTTGATTGAACAAGAGCGCCACAACTAAAAGTAATCATCTCCCGTTGCTCTATACACAAGCACAAGTTTGGGCACAAGTTTAGCACTAACAAAGAAAGAATCTTGGCACAAAAAATGGCCAAGCACCATTCAAGAGATGAGTGGAAAAGCCGTACCGAATCATGGTACTGACAAGAACCTTCGGGATTGTCGTCCTCGGTGAAGGTTTCGTTGCAGCCGATTCGCTGACACTGTAGCTTCACAACCTCCGCCATTCTAAGCCTTCTCGTTCTGTTTCTCTTCCAAAGAGTACAAATCCTTCTCACTGTGCTTTCTCTCTCCCTCTCCCCCTCTTTAACTCTAAAAAGTAAAAAGTATTAATGTTATAAAATGGGTTAATTAAAAAAAATTCTGATTGTAATTATAGCCAGAATTTGATAATTAAATGATCAAATTGTCAATTTTTTTTCTATTTTAGCTTAGTGTTAATGTTTTAGTTAAGTTTTTTAACATGACTTGCTACGTTTTTTAAAAACAAATGTAGAGAGTGTCGGGATTTCGTAAATTAATTTTGAGATTAAACTACATCATTTTTTAACGACAACGTATTTTTAGTTATATAATTAAACATCGATCTTTATTAATTATATTAATTTTGATTGACATATTATTAATTAAAATTTTTGAAATACATAACAAGTCACGCCAATAGATTTAACGGAGACATTATCATTAAGCTAGAATTAAAAAAAATTTAAAAGCTTAAAATTTGAATTATAATTATAGGATTGAGCAAAGTTTGGAAAAAAATTGTAATTAACCCTATAAAATAATAAGATTAAATTTAAGAATATGTAAAATTTTAAAAGAAAATTTTATTCTTATTAACACAAAAAGATATCCCCTGTGCCACTTTCAAGAGATAAGCTGCAACTAAAGATGACAACAAATGGGTCAGGCTCAGGATCCGTTTATTCTTTTGGTAAACCGATGTCATTTTGATTAGAAACATTTCGGGCCAGCCCATTTGAGCCCAAATCTGGTCTATCTTGGGTTTTGGACTTTAACTTTGGGCTGCTGACAGCTGGTAATGCTTTACTACACAAGTTCAGAAGTCAAACTTTTAACCGTGACCAACAGTAATGAATCATGAAGAAGAAAGTCCTGCAAATGACCAACAGTAATGAATCATGAAGAAGAAAGTCCTGCAAATGACCAACAGTAATGAATCATGAAGAAGAAGGTCCTGCAAATGGTGTTTTGTACATTTAGTAGAAATGAAAAGATCAGTCTCTTTCTAAAGAGGCTCAAAAAGCTTCCTTAAACCTGGGATTGCCTTGTACAACATCCCTTTCTGGTACAACATCATGGTATTTGACATAATTCCATAACGATCAAGCCAAAAACTTATGTACAACCTTCGATGAATAACCAAAAAAATTATACACATAGATCAGAAGTGCCGCGCCGATGCAACAGATCATCCTAAGTGTCATTAGAACGGAATTGACAAAGTTACGAAACCTTTATATTCACAAATCACTGCATTCTTTAACTGTACTTGCTGATAGGTAACATAACTGTTGATTGTGCGAATATCACAATATTCTGTTATGCACTTCGATCATGGAAACTTTTTCCTGCAATTTAATGAAATGAGACAGCTATTTCTCTGAGATGTTCCACGACATTAAGAATCTGCAAGTTTTCGCCTTAACCAAAAAATCTTGCAACCAAATGGTAAGAAGGAGAACGCGAGATAGAGAGAAGTGAACCTCATTTTGTGTGCTGCTTTCTGATGGAAACCATTGCAGAAGAACTCCCAAATTCATGACACTAGGTATCAGCTTGAATAGAAGAGGAGTTGTTACCTGAAATTAGTGATGCAGATAGCTAAACAAATGTCTTTTCCAGAAAAACTAGTATTCCACATTGCATTCTGTAAGATACGAACCAGACTTAAGGCCGTTGTTCCGAGAAGAAGAAGATACATCTTTCCCTGCATTAACCATGAACATCATTTTGAAGACAACGGAGAGGTGACGTGATAGAATATATATGAACATCTGCCATCAGAATATTGTAATTAAGAGTTCAATATCTCAGCCTAACATCCTCATACACTTAAAGCCATAATAATCCCACATGTTGATTAGCGACTCCCTCGTAAAACCGGTTTACATTTTGATTAATATCATCAGTAGCCATCCAAAGTTACACTCATGGCCATGAACGGATGCTCTGAGAGAGAGAGAGAGAGAGTATGTATGCATGAATCTGTGGAGACATGTACATGTAGAAAGAGACTAAACAGAGAAGCAGGGAGCGACAGGAACTACCTGAACCAAATGAAGATTTGAGGCACGACTTAGCAGGACAAAAGCAAATTCTCCGATTTGAGCAAGTAGCACCCCAGCCTAGAGCATAATTCAGGAAATTGTTGTTTTCAAACTACAATTTGTCAAAAGGATATAATTTATCCTGATTTCTTTGATATACTTAGCAAGGCCTACTCACATGGAATGATGTCCTAATGTTATATCCAAAAGCTTTGACAACCACAGCAGCAACAGCTGTCTTCACAACTACAACGAGAATCACAGATGCCAACAATATATCGACATGGTTCCATAGAAAATGAACATGTATGAGCATTCCAATACTAGAAAGGAAGAGAGCTGCAAACAGGTTACGTATTGGTTCCACCTACAAAGTAGAATAGCATTGAATAAAATAACATATTAGTTATAATTTTTCTAAGCAAGAAAACAAGATCATACAAAATTTCACCACTAGGGCCAATGGTAAAAATTCCAATTTTTTTGGTTAAAAGGGATGTGATCAACGTATTCCTTGATTGAATTGCTTGGATGATTTCCCAGTTGGGACTGGATACCAAGCATGCACTAAATGATTAAAACCCTACCCTGTACTTGTATGTAGAGGGTTATAGCATTTATGTTAGTTGAGTGTACATAAAGAAAATGATTAATGAATGCATAAGAAAGACCGAATTTCAAGAGATGTACATAGAGACTTATAACGATAACAAAGACAGAAACAAGACAACTATGTTTATGCAACAGTATGTTGACATAAATGGGAAAAATAAGAACGCCTTCATATGCTCATAAGAATACCTGGTCTAAAGTATGCTGTGCTAAGTCAGTGGTGGATATCATAACCCCAGCCACAAATGAACCCAATTCAAGACTCAGGCCCAGCTTGTCACTGCACTGAATCATTTGAAGGAAAGACAAACTATAAACATGATGGATATGAGATACTTCAAGAATTAGGGATTCAGCTGGAATTCAGTTGGATTTCCTAACCGCAACTTCATTCAATAATTGAGGGTAACCCACTTCATCACAAAATATTTCCTTCATATATTAGAGTATTACTCAAGTATTAAAACACATTACTCAAGGCCACAAACTGGCAATATTATAAACCATTAAATATAATTTGCGAATTTTGTATGCTATACCTTAGTCATCATAATTTAAGTAAGTCACATCATTCTTTGTTTTCTAATAAATGATTAATAAAGAAGCTTAAACTAGTAGTACTACCCTTAAAAAATACAAGTCACAAACAATAAATTGGCTTTTTATGAGAAACACACTTCTATTCCATTTATCATCTCTCTTTCAAACACAAGAAATGCCTTCAAGCAACCAAATTCTCTGGTTTTTGGAAAACAGTTCCTGTAAAAAAAACATTCGCAAAATGTAATGCTATTGGTCTAATGAGAATGGTAACAAGGACATGCAACGGCTGAGATAAGGCGATATATGCCCATAAAAGGTACAAGACACTGTGAACCTTTGTTATAGAAGCTAAAAGGTTCAGGAAATGCAGCACGTATCCAATATAGCCTTTCAAACAATAAAGGAACTAGAACTTCTTAACAATTCTGGAAGAGGTAAAATCTTCAAGTCAGTAAGTTGAAATGTTTTGGGCACAGCAAATATTTGTTTTTTTCATATGAGAGCGAAAGATAAACACATTTTCTACTTACCCAGGCAGATAACAAACAGAAGGCAACAGCGGCAAGCTGGTAGAGTTCATTAGTCTGATTCATAACATAGAAAAAGAATCGTGAACTTACAAAGAAATCCTAGTCAGCACCAAGACAACCAAACATAACCATGAAAAAGCAAGATGTTGGTGAAATTCCAGAGATGTGGTCAAACTTACTTGAGATGATATCTGCATCATTAACTTAAGGAAGCGAGGAACAAATGACCAAGTCAAAAAGGACGCAGCAGTGAGATAGGTGGATAGCACCAATAACCTGATGTTAAATAAATCATAGGAGCAAGCTTCAGTAAACATCTTTAAGGGTCAACCTATACAGGACCAAAAAGAACAACAATAGGAAAACAAAGTTCCGTAAGGAAAGATAGCATGTAAACTTTACAGTTGCCAAAAATGAGGGAAACAAAAGATTGGAAAGAAGAAGATGCAGAAATGAACTTACGACTTCCCCATGGAGACCATTCCTTGTAATATGCCACTGTTTCCACCCAAAACAGGAAGCAAGGCAAATAATAAACCAACAACACAATCCTGAACCAATTCCAGTAATGGGATGAATGGTGTGTAATAAGATAAGCAAGGTTTCACCTCACCATTTAATAAGTACGTCAGTATAAATAACATAAACAGTAAACACATAGAACCTGAAAAATAAGGGTCCCAATTGTAACTTGACCATGAAGAGCATTATTGCTATTCTTTTCTACTAAAAATTTCACCACCTGGCATGTGAAACAACAAAGACAAATCATTACAGTACTGTCAGGAGCAATGAGAAGCACAAGAGGAGGTTTTATTGTCAGAACTAGGAAAGAAAAATACCACTGCTGTTGATGACATTGACAAGAAGGCACCCACAAATACACCCTCAGACAAACTTGCTCCACATACCTGCAAAGTATCGGTATCCACACTAAGCATCCATTTGGAAGAAAACGTTTATGCCTATAGCAGAATGAAGTTAGACATATCTAAGAACCACACCACAGCAGTTATGCCACAAAAGCACATATATGTTGCGATTTGAAGCAGTCCTCCAACTACAGCAACAGGACCCACAACTTTCAACTGCATTAATGATGAATTAAAATTGATTTTAGAAACTTGAAAGCAAAAGTTTTGCCATAAACTGCTTAACTTGTAGAAAACGATGGTCTGAGACAATAGTATACACCATTATTTCCCAAATCATGTATACAACACCTTTGTCAGAGAGAATTCCAAGCCTAAAGCAAAGAGAAGAAAGACAACACCAAATTGTGCAACAGTTTCAACCTGTGATGAAACACGAAGTCTTATGTCACAATTGAACAACATAAAAGAATATATCTCATTGATTCACCACAGACACAGCCATATTTGTATCATTTTTGGCCTCATAAACATTAACGTAATTCTTCAATGAACTGCCCAGAATACTAACACTGTAACTTGAAATGGCATACCTGAACCATCTCGCTAATGAATTTCAGACCTCCAGGTCCAATAAGTGAACCAGCAAGAAGATAGCCCACTATAGCCTGCCATATTTTTATCTTTCAGAAAAATTACCTTATGGAAATTCAACCTACAGATTGTGCAATCTTGCCGAACATCAAACTCAAGATGCATAAAACATTCATCAGATGCAAGCAATTGAAGATTACTAGAAATAGTATATGGTGTTGCTCACCGGTTGTCCTAAACAAGAAAAGACAATTCCACCAATGGCAGCAGAAACTATGACTACAACTAGATCTGAAATCAATCTGCAGGAAATAAACCAACATATCAAATGTATCAAATAACCAGACAACCAGACAACCAAATTTTACAGCTTCTATCACAACAAATATGCCAGGCCCACAAACTAAACCTCAGATCCACTTGAAGTACCGGGAACTTGGATTTCTTGTTTGACATGACGAACACATTGTCCTAAAATTGGTTAGATGTTCATATCAGAAATAATGAAACTTGAAACCTTAATATAGTTGAATTTGTAATCCTTCCTAAGAGATTTCCATAAGAAATTTTGTCAAACCTTTTTGTCAATTAAGGTTGTCATGTCTTCAGAGTCATCATTTTCCAATGAAAACACATCTTGAATCTGGAAAGGTCTTGTTCCACTGGAAAAAGGAAGAAGAGAAAACAAACATATCACCAAATTCTGTCATTTCCCATCATAGGATAGAGGTATATCTTCAATTTGTAGCCAACAATTACACTACAATAAATCTTATAGATCCCATACTTTCCCACTTGAGTATCATTCTTCTTGGATTTTTCATGGGTGATTTTAGCCACAGTCTCCAGCACAGCCTGTAAAAACATAAGAATGGCTCATTAAGAAGTGAGCAAGAATTACAAGAGACAAATAAACAAAACATTAAAATAATCAACAACATCGCTAGGTTGAACCAATTCAAGTCCAATGGTAACAGGCTTAATCAGAGTCAAATTCAATCTAACTTCTCAAGCCAACATTAGTGACATGTTGTGCGAAAAAAATCCAAATTTCAGTTGTAATTCCTGAAAAAGAAATTTGCATCCCTCAACCATTAACTATTTGACAAACATAAGCTAGATAAGAAGTCAAAATCGTTAACATTCTCCTTCTCTTTATGCATTAAAGTGTAGTAGCATACTACATTAAGGTTATGAACCAGAGAGCGCGTTACACAAAGGAAACTAGTCATCAGAATTAAAAGGCCAGTCCTAAACTACAAAATGAGAAGCACATACTTTAAATTTCAAAAAAAATAAAACAAATTTTGACTTTGCACTCTGCCTTGCAGTTGCAAAAAAAATGCAGAGAATGCAAGCAATGCATGAGTAGAACAGGATTTAAGAAAGAGTAGACATACTTGTTGATCTGCCACGGTGCTGTTAAAGTTGCTTCCATCAGAACCTAATCAAAAATACAAACAAAAAGTTAAAATTAAAGAAGCCTATTAGATCAATTAAGCAACAAGACAGCCTTGAAAGGAATGAAACATCGGTGGTCTTCACAACTAAAACAGAGACTTCCATTAAACCCAATGTATAGTAGACCAAGTCCCAAAACTTGTTAAAAGCTTCCACATTTCGACAATTTGAGTAAAACCCACGTACCTTGTGCATGCCCTTGCTAAGCCTAAACAGACTTTAAACTACATTTTATTATTATCAAAGCTCAATTATAAGCATAAAACAATAAAGCGGCAGATTTTGCACCTTCAGGTTGATCGTTGTCGGAGAACTCTTTCTCGAGAACCCGATCGAACATTTGGGCAATGCTTCCTTCTCCGTCTCCAGCCGTCGAGTAATTCAACAAATTCCCGTAAAACCTCTGGCGCATTTCCTGGTCAGATCTCGCACACCCGCCGTCCCGCACGTGAACCGCAAGTATCATCAACATGCAACACCACAATCTAAAAGCTCCTCCTCGCTTCTTCATCCCCATCGAATCAATCCTTACACAATCTCTTCCCTCTCTCTCGACTACACTTCCATAATTCTGAAGGATGAGAAAAAAAGAAAGTTGCTTTTGGTGGAGAACTGGAGACCGATTCGAATGTGGTAAACGGCTTGAATAGTATTTTGCTTTTCGGTAACGAAAAAAGAAAAATAAAAAATGCTGATTTAATTAAAAGATTGACTAAAAATAATTTATTAAATTATGATATTAATTAAAATAATATTATTTTATTAAATTTTAATAAAATGATAAGTTTTAGCCTTTAGTATTATTAATTAATTATTTATCTTCCCAAAAGGGTCTTTGTAATAAAGGTTTGAATTATAAAATAATTTAAAATAAAATTAGTATTATACATAATTTAAAGGGTTAATACAAAATCTCAAACTTTAATTATGCAATTATAGCCCAAATTTAAAAAATGGTAATTAAATATTTAAATTTTCAATTTTTTCAATTATAATCTGATGTTATTATTTTTATTAATATTATTGACGTGACTTATTACATAAGATAGAAAATATAAATATTTATACATATTAGACTTAACTATGTTTAACTAATCTGAGTCATTTTGGGATTAAAAATCTTGAAATCAAAATTTGTTTATGTCGGTATGAGATAACAATGATATTTTATCATACTATTGCGAGACAAAAATGACATAGTTTCTAACAATCTGAACGAAATTTCAATTTGTCATCCTAAGTCCTTTTTTTTCTGTGGGATAATAAACTGATTTAGGCTTTTCAATTTTAGTAATTTAGGTAGCAAGTTTGATTTAGAAATTTCAATCCCAAAATAACGTAAGCTTAGTTAAATTTAATTAGTTAAACGTAATTAAGTATATGTCGTGCCTAAGTATTTAAAGTAAGTTGCGAATTTTATATGTTATATCTTAATGCTTGTTTCGAGGGGTTTTTTGAATGCCAATAAGCACTTTTTTTCACCACCAAAGTTTTTTTAAGAAAAATAAGTTTTTTACTGTAAATAAAAAAACACTTCTTTAATATATATGACTTTTTTTGCAGCCAAGTTACAATTTTTAAGAAGCTCAAATTTGAAGCTTCTCAAAAAAATATTTTTTAAGATAGATTTTTCAGATCAATTAATGAGTATATATTTTGTCCTTTTTGTCCTTATATTTTACACATAATTCCCACAATACTCACAAATCCATCTTCCAATTTATTATATATTTAACTATCTACTCAAATTGGATATTTATTTTGAAATTTGTAAAATACTAATTGACTTTTTATATGTTTTAATATTTATTTTTGATTACGATCTATATAAAAGATTTGGTTAGATATATTTTTCTTTATGTTTTATATAGTTTAAAATTATATAGTAATTAATATATCGTATTATGCTTATTGTTTAATATACTTTAAATAATATTTATATGCATAAATAATTTTTATTATAAAATAAAATATAGTTAAAATTAA
>JAOSBK010000007.1:30823356-30842109 GCA_027568895.1 Erythroxylum shatona
TATTCAAGAAAAAATAGAAAAAATAGAGTTAATAAAAAACGGGTAGGATATGGGTATCCATGGTTCGGGTTTTACTCAACCCATATCCATATCCATATCCATCGATTTTTACGATTTACTGTCCATATCTATATCCATTGGGTCGGGTAGTGCGGATATTAATCAGGTGGAAAACCCACTGCCATCCCTAGTTGAAACCGAAACCATTTCTCATGCATTGTTAACATGTGTATATGTGAGAATATGTTGGGCGTTTCTTGATGTGTATCCAGATGCCCCATGTTTTGTTACTTTTTTGTATATTTTGAATGGCCAGATGGAGAAAGTGGGGCGGGCGTGCATACTACTTTGGCATTTGTGGAAAGTCAAAAACTCCTTTATTTGGCAGCAGCAGAGGCTTGAACCTCGAGTCTTAATGTCAAATTCAAACCGTTATTATGACGAGTAGAAGCAAGCCCAAGATTCGACAACCGCTTCTGAAATTCCACAATGACCACTGCACAATGTTGCCCAATGGTCTAGCCCTATCGTCGGATCGGTGAAATACAACTTTGATGCAACCATTCAATCAGGCCAGGGAACTACGCTATGATATAGTGATCAGAGGTGCAAATAATCTTTTCCTCAATTGTTTGTCTGGTTTTGCTATCTCAAACTACATACCACTTATAGCTGAAGTCATGGCGTTCAAGGAAACTCTATAATGGTTAACGCATCTGAGTTTTACCTCTGTGGAGGTGGAAACATACTACCTCCAGCTATCGCAGTGTTTCCACAGTGCACATTTGGGCATCAATGAGTTGGGAGCAATATTGGATGACTGCAAATTACTTTTTGATAGATTTCAATCTTGCTTGCTTACATGGATTCCTATGAATGTTAATAGGGCAGCTCACTTATTAGCTGCTGCAGCTACTGGCTATCCCAATAAATCTAGATGGGATATTCCACCAAATTTTTTGCTCAACATTGTCCGATGTGAAGTCGAGTTTCATCAGTAAATACGTATTGTTTCAAAAAAAAAAAGTAATGAGTTAAATATGAATTAATTGGGTTTGGTTAAATTTAGATGTAAATATAAGGTTAAGACTGCGTATCATCAGACTTTTCTAAATCAATGCAAAACTTCGGGATATAATGATGATTACGACGACCAGCTTGAAACTCACACCAAAAGTTCCAAAAACGCAACTCTTCATTGTTTAATGTTGACAATTTAGTGTGACTTAAATAAGCTTAAACATATTAAATAATCATGAGCATAATAATAATAACAATAATAAAAAGAAGAAGAAGAAAATAATAAGAAATTTAGTATTTAATAATAATAATAAAATAAAATAAATAAAAATTAAAAATAATAATAACAATAGTAATAATAGTAATAATAATTTGATATTTTGTTAGTTATTTTTTCATCATTCTAAATTTATATTTTCAAAACATTTGTATAAATTTTTTAATAATAAATTAAACAAAATAATAATTATTTTATTTTATTCCTTATCTTTCCTATCTATAAAAATAATTATTACATTCTTATCCACGAGTTAAGCCAGTCTGAGTCTGGACGGAAGTCGTTGCTCCTTCCTATCTATCTATTTATGTAGACCCTGGCAATTTCAAAGACTATTAACTAGACGTGACCGATTACTGTTAGCCGGAATCTTCCCGTTTCCTCGTGTGGAGACGATTCCATGCGATAGCAAACAACAAATGTGGACTCCTTAGTTAAACATTATTAAATCCAGATTAAAGTTCGATGGATCTAATTAAACTTAAGAATCTCGTCCGTCTATTTTTATCAATCAACAGACGAGATCTGCTCGCACAAGGTTTGAACTGGATAACGGGCGCGGCAGATCTCATCCCAAACGCTGAGCCCCGGAGTTCAATGATTGGCTGGCTCTAGATGTCAATTGTTAGTACCAAAGTTTCTAAACCTTATCTTTTTGATGAGTGGTTCAAGTAGTGCCACGAGTCTTGTTAGTTAGTTCAGGAAATCTTGGGTTTGAATTTTCAAACTGACGCTATTGAATTTAGATTGTAACAAAATTTGAAATTACATAAGTCACTTAATCTATTAACTAATTAAATAAAATATACGGTCTAAATTTGAATTATTACCGATAGCAATGGACCGACTTATAGGTTAGTCCCGTTAAAATTTTTAAACTAAAAATACAAAATAACGTTTAAGTAGGTTAAGACCTATGTTACTCAATCTCATACTTACCTAAGACTTAACTCTTCTAATTATTTTTGCTTTGAAAAGTTTTGACTCAAGCCGACTTAAGCTTGGGTTTGGCTCATGAGCCGATTCGTTAAAAAACACTTAAATCTAAACTCAAAGGCCGCCTATTCCTATTCCTTAAAATTATGTTAACTTTTTAAATATTTAGAATAACAAACGCTTGATTAGTATTACATCAATTACTTAATTTTTTTCTACTACAAAAGTCTTTTTTTAAATAAGTGTTTGATTGTCAAATAAAAAAATATTTTTAATAGATATGACTTTTTTGACAGCCAAAATACAATTTTTTAAAAAGCTTAAATTTGAAACTTCTCAAAAAAGTACTTTTTCAGATAAAATTTTCAGATTAATTAATAAGCCTATTTTAGTTCATTTTATCCTTATGTTTTACACATAATTTTCATAATGCCTACAAATTTATCTTCACGTTTATATCGGGATTTATATAATGTCATTTGACTTTTTATATATATTTTAATATTTATTTTTGATATTAATTTTACTTATATTATAATCCATATAAAAGATTTAATTATATATATTTTTATTTATATTTCATATGATTTAAAATCATATAATAATCAATATATTGTGCTTTGTATATTGTTTAATATCTTAGATAATATTTATATATATAAATTTTTTTATTACAAAATAAAATATAGTTAAAATTAAAAGTACTTTTTATTTTTATGTTAAAAAAATAATATATTGTATGAAACTCTTTCAAATAATAACAACCAAATAGTCAACTAACTTCTTAAAAAAGTTCTTATCAGAAAAGATTTAAAAAAAGTTATATTAATAAAAATTTTACTATTACAAGCCCAATCAAACAAAGGCTACACCTAATTGGGCACAATTGCCTACGTTCGATGGAGGCCCACCTCGGTCCATTACTGCTCTGAATTATCTACAACAAAGAAGCCTTGAATTGGGGTGGTAGCGTGTACGGTCCAGAAATGCTCACGTTGAAATGTACCGGTAATGATGTATTGAAATTGTTAATATATATATATATATATATATTATCCTCCTGAGACTTTCTGGACATTTACTCCATTAAAACGACAAGCCATTAAGTAGAGTTTTTGTCCGCACACACATTATTAAATCCACACTTTCTCTACCAAATAACGTAAATACCGAATTCGGAGGTTTCTTGTTGTTGTTGATTTCGGAGAAAAATGATCAAACACCTTTCCTACGTTTTACTTTGCTTCGCCTTCTCGCTTTTCCCCTTCTCGGGAGCGGCTGAATCCATGACCGTCCAGCCTCAAGCTCACGGCTCCTTCAATCTCAGCTTAATCGAGGTACGTACCTTTCAATTTCGTTTGCTTGGGATTTGTGTGAAGGTATATGATATTTTTTGTATTGTTTTTCTGAATAGAAAGTCGGGAGCTGTTCGTATACAGTGCTTATAACGACGAGCTGTTCCTCCACCAAATACACTCGCGATCAGATCAGCCTTTCTTTCGGCGATGCTTATGGCAATCAGGTATTTTTCCTTCTCTTCTTCACTGATTTCGTTACTGATTCTTGATTTCGTGTAACTGCGTTCATATGTTAAATTTTAATGTATGTTTGGTGCTAGGGATTTTCTGGTTGGAATAATTAGAAGCTAAAAGTCTAAAACGATGATCGTAACTTGTTCCTATAATATCTGATGCGCTCTGTTCTATTTGGTCGTGGAAAATGAAGTCTTTAACACATAAATATATAAATTAATATAAAAATTTAACACATAAATATATAAATTAAATTAATAATTATAATAAATACTTAATTTGAATCGTATTTAATCAGGTAACATTAATTTTAAGATTTTAGTTGACATTTAATTAATTTATATTTATCGTTTACATTAACTATATTTTACATTTTTTATTTTTTATTAGTTGTGAACATCATAACATCTTTAGTTAATAAAATATAAACTTTAATTATAATAACAAACATATGTATCTCAACCAAAATTCTAATCTGCTACTTTGGAGCGCTTGATTTACAAAAGGTAATGGGAATGAGAATATGAATGAATATAGTGATTACAGAGGGTAATGAGAATGATAATAGGAATGAATATAGTGAAGAATAAGAATTGAATCCCATTTTTCTAGTAACGCACAGGAAAGGAATATTGCTGAAAATGAGGGAACGAAAGTGTTACATCTTTAATGATAGGTTGATATCAAGTACGAGTTTTTATTTTATACTAATACTATTTTTTTCCCATTATCTCTCAACAAGCATACTCTTAGATTGAAGCTTTGAACCGGTTTGTTTAGAGGTAACAATGAGTTGGGCTCAGTTTGGGCCCACTCAAGTTTAAGTTCGGCTTGATAATTTTTTGTCTCGGATTTGAATCTGACCTGAGGTAGCTGAGCTTGAGCCTGAACCTAACCAGGCTCAAACAATTTGAACCTTAGCTTAACTTGAATTCCAAAATTTACTTTGAGGCTCAATTTTTTTTAAAAAATCCCAATGTCCAATCCGGATCTAACCTGTTGACCTTGAGATGGACCGAGCTAAAATGTAATCCCTACTTTTGTCAATACATTAACCAAAGGATTTAATGAAGTTTGGTGACAATAAACAGAGCTTGTCTGGCTGCGTTCTTCATTTGATGTGGTAACTAATGTTTCAGATATATGCGCCGAGGATTGATGATCCATCCACAGGAGCATTCGAACGGTGCTCTTCTGATACATTTGAGATAAATGGACCTTGTGCATATCAGATCTGTTATGTCTATTTCTACAGAACAGGAACAGATGGATGGAAGCCGGAGAGTATTAAGATCAAAGGCTATTACTCAGGGACTGTCAAGTTCAATTTCAATACTTACATTCCTGGAAATATTTGGTATGGCTTCAACCTCTGTGACAGGGCCTCTTCTGCTCATCCCGGACGAGTCTCGGAGTGGTTTGGGTATGTCATTCTGAGTGTTCTTACCAGTCTCTTCTTACTGTAATCCAGTTAAAAAGTGTCAAAACTCTTTTTGGTATTTTTATTTTGATATTTAACAAAAAAACCAAATAATTTAACTCAAATTATTATGTTTATTAATATTTTCTGATGTAATATTTATTTTTCTATTTGAAAAAAGAATAAATACTTAAGATCTAGTGTAATATTTATTTTTCTCTTCGTCATCATCACATTCAGTCCGAACTCTCACAGTGGAGCGAGGTTTTGGGAAGTCTGATAGTACGCAGCATTATCTTTATATAATAGAGAGGTTATTTTTGGTAGACTCACGTACAGATGTGACAAGAAAATAATAATACAGGTTAAAAGAGTAAATAAAAAAATTACACGTAAAATATTTAAGTAAATAAAAATACAATAAACACATAAGGAATTTATTTTTCTATTTAACTCAAATATAATAGTAATAATATATTAAAACATAATTTTTGTTTGAAATTAAAAATTATACTAAAAAGAATTTATGTTAACAATCTACATAAAAATGTTTTTTTAATTGATTTGTATAATTTTCAAAAATTTTAGATATTTAATAAAAATTGAATATTTAAATAATTTATTCATAGTTATTAAATTTAATTAAATTTTGTTTAAAATCAAATTCCACGGGAGTACGGAACTATAATATGGAAACGACGGCGCATTCATTTGAACACAATACTAAATGTCTAATCCAACGGGGAAAACCGAAATTACGAAGGGTTTAAGTAGTCCAACGGCTAAAGATGCGTCAACCGCTAAACCCCGAGATCACAAGCCCTAATTCGGTTACTTCCTGTCTCTCCTGCTTCAGCAACTAACAGGAGAGAACCCGCCAGGCCTATCCCTTCGTTAGCCAACAATTCAGAACTTGAGGAGAAGAAGATGAAGAAAAGGGTCGATCTTGAAACCGCAGAAACTGATTCGTCGATCAAGACCACGACGACTACTAAGAAGAAGAAGAAACTGATGGAAGAAGAGGAGTTCTCGGAGGAGAAGAAGAGAGACAAGAAGAAGAAGCGCAAAGTTGTGGAAATCGAGCCCCGAGGTGGAGAAGAAGAAGAGGGGAGCGAGAGCAGCTCGGAGCTGGTTGAGCCTCAGGTAAGTGTTGAGAGATCAAAGAAGAGTAAGAAAGCGAAGAAGGAAAACGACGGCGTAGAGGAGGAGGCCAAGGGCGAGGATCCAAATGCTGTAACTAGGTTTCGGATATCGGAACCGTTGAGAGAGAAGCTGAAGTCCAAGGGGATCGAGAACCTGTTCCCGATTCAAGCCGGGACTTTTGATGACGTTCTCGACGGTTCAGATTTGGTTGGACGGGCACGGACTGGTCAGGTAAATTTTGTTTTTATTAGCTATTATTTGTGGGTTAAAGATGTGATTTGTGAGGATCTTGGTTGTGTTAATTTTGCAGGGTAAAACACTGGCTTTTGTGTTGCCTATTTTGGAGTCTTTAACAAATGGTCCTGCAAAAGCATCGAGAAAGACAGGCCATGGCAGGCCTCCGAGTGTTTTGGTGCTTTTGCCCACCAGAGAATTGGCTATTCAGGTATGTTATGAGTGAGTTTAATGTTCTTAGCTATTATATAGAGTTTGCATAACTTTTGATGTCGTTATTTGTCGTGTTTGTAGGTTTTTGATGATTTCAAACTTTATGGTGGAGTGATGGGCTTGACATCTCTCTGTTTATATGGAGGAGCCTCCTATAATACACAGGAGTATAATTTGAGGAGAGGTGTGGATATAGTTGTTGGAACTCCTGGTCGCATTAAGGTGCCCATTTGTTGTGATTATCTTCAAGATTTTGTCCTAGAATTTGTTAACGGTTCTCCTATACATGTCTTTAGTTATCATATATTGACTTAGATGGATCCTTTGTTTAGGATCATATTGAAAGAGGCAACATTGACTTCAGTGTGCTGAAGTTTCGTGTCCTTGATGAAGCTGATGAAATGCTGAGGATGGGTTTTGTCGAAGATGTTGAATTCATTCTAGGTATGTAGCTGTGAGAGTGATTGGTGATCCACTATGTAAGACTTACTATTATGCATTTGAGGCCTGATTCTGTTTCTTTGAAATTCTTTGTTCTGAAGTTTTTATTTGAGAAATTCTTTGTTCTGAAGTTGCAATCATCTTTCCCTGGATTAATCTGTATAGTGTGAAGTAGTAATTTGTTTTGTAAACTGGCTATGAAGTACAAAATAAAATGTTGAAGGTAGTAAGCTATGCTTGAGAATGACTAAAGTATTTGTCAGAAAGTTAGATATAAGTTCTTAAATTTGGAGTGAAGGGAGGGGTGTTATCCTTGTGTTTGTAAATGGTGCGCCTGGATTAATTATTGTTTGTAATTTTTGAACGTGGTGCTTACTAAAATTTAGGTGTTTCACTGAACATATTACTGTTTCAGTACATGACATGCACTACATAAGTTCTGTTTTTTGCTTTGTTGGATTGTGTGGTCTGTTTAGCGGGTTGGTCTATGTTATTGTGTTTTGAAGGAAAAGTAGAAGATGTAAGCAAAGTTCAGACACTTCTCTTCAGTGCTACCTTGCCAGACTGGGTGAAACATGTTTGTCTCTTAACCATGATTCTGTTTTTTTTCTGAATCAATTTTCGCTTGATGTCTCTTTTGCATTTTACTGATTATTCCTCTGTACTGTATCTTTCTTTGAATTACCAGATTGCTTCTAGGTTTCTAAAGCCATCTAAGAAAACCATAGATCTTGTTGGTAATGAGAAAGTGAAGGCTAGTACGAATGTCAGGCATATTGTACTGCCTTGTCTGACTTCAGCAATACCTCAAGTTATTCCGGATATAATCCGTTGTTATAGCAGGTTGGTTTCTGTAACTCTTCCATTTGTAACATTTAAATCATTTTTTCTTGTAAAGCTTCTTTTCATCCTTTTCCTCTTATACTTGTTTTTCTTTTTCAGTGGAGGCCGGACAATTGTTTTCACTGAGAAAAAGGAATCTGCAAATGAGCTTGCTGGGTTGCTGCCTGGAGCACGAGCCTTACATGGGGACATTCAACAGTCTCAACGTGAGGTAAATTGTTCTCGTAGTGATGCAATTGTATTGTTTGAATATTCTTCTGCAAGTAAATGTAGCAGCACAGTTCTGGTGGAAGCTGAAATATGTTATAGTTGCATTTAATCCATCATGTGGTAGCCCAGGAAGTGGATTCCCTGGCAATATCATCGACCCCTGTCTACATTGATGATGACTATATAAGTTTGATGCCTGCTAGGACAAGCATGCCTTTATTGAAATGATGTATCTAGCGAAAAGTTTCATTTATGCTTTATTAAGTTGCTGATGGGACTTCATTTGAAAATTAAACTTATCAAATACATTTGTTTATTTCTTTTAATTTCCGTACTGATGACAGATGTGATTTCTGCAGGTTACTCTTTCTGGGTTCAGGTCAGGCAAGTTCATGACATTGGTAGCAACTAATGTAGCTGCACGTGGATTGGATATCAATGATGTTCAACTAATAATTCAGGTGAATGTCTGCACGCTGCATTTAGTAACCTGCTCTGTTTTGTTCTCTTCCAATGTACTGACATCATACCAATTTTTAGTGTGAACCTCCACGTGATGTAGAAGCTTATATACATCGATCTGGACGCACAGGAAGAGCAGGTAACCAAGAATTGCTGCATTATATTTCTCTTGAACGTGTTTATTCGAGAACATACTAACATGCATTATCGTCCTCAGGCAATACTGGGGTTGCGGTTATGCTCTATGATCCCAGAAGGTCCAATGTATCTAAGATAGAGCGGGAATCTGGTGTGAAATTTGAGCATGTAAGTGCACCTCAGCCTGTTGACATAGCAAAAGCTGTTGGCACAGAAGCCGCTGAGTCAATAACTCAAGTGGCAGACAGGTATACTTGCTATTTTTTGTTCCACCATACATTTGAACTGCCCTTCATTTGTTTATAAAAGTAATCATATGGTACAAACATTGCAGTGTGATTCCAGCATTCAAATCTGCTGCAGAGGATCTGTTGAATACCTCTGGATTATCACCTGTTGATCTACTTGCAAAAGCACTTGCCAAGGCTTCGGTAAGTTCTTTATCTGTTTCGTCCATCCAGTTATTATGCTTTAGTATCTTAACCTGGACTGGTGATATTTTTGGGTTATCAATGCAGGGTTATACTGAGATAAAGAGCAGGTCCCTTCTTACATCCATGGAGAACCATGTTACATTGCTTTTTGAATCTGGAAGACCCATCTTTGCACCTTCGTGAGTTCTTTTTTTTTGTGGTTTTCAAACTTTCACATCTTACTCAATTATGATTCTAAATATGCAAACGCTGCTGAATATGGGAATAGAAAGTCGTCCTTTTAAGTAAGGGACATAGAAAATAAGGTCCTTGAGCTTAGAACATAGAAACTATGGTTCTTACCACAGGTGAATAGATTCATCTTTGAGATGATGGTACTAATATGATGTTCTTAGAGAGGGTTGCTGTTTAGCTTGGCCAATTTAAAAAAAGATCAGTTTGCAGATTTTGGTTCTGGATAAGTATGGGACTAAGATATAGGAGAATCTTATATTTGTTTTTCTGAGTTAACTGAATCTTTTGTCCAATACATTTTCTTTTCTGGGTTTCTTTCAGATATGTTTTTAATGTTCTGAGGAGCATCTTGCCTGAGAATAAGGTTGAGTCGATAAAGGGATTGACCATTACAGCTGATGGAAAGGGTGCAGTTTTCGATGTGGAGAGAGAAGATTTGGATGCCTTTCTAATTGGTAATGTTTTGCTTCCTGAGCTTTTTCCAACCCTAAGTTGGCTTCTATACACAGTACTTATTTAATTAAAGTTCCTTTAATAGTTATTTCATTCTTCCAACCATTCAGTTCATGTATATGCTGCTCAGAGTCGTCTGATAGACTTCATATTTATAATGAAGCTCTGTTTATACCTATTATTCAGGTCAAGAAAATGCACCTAACGTAAGCTTAGAGGTTTTAAAAACATTGCCTCCATTACAACAGAGAGACCAATCTAGGGGAAGGTTTGGTAATGGTGGTTCTGGTCAGGGTGGCTTTAATGATTGGAATGGCGGCGATAGCAGGTTCAGGTTCTCTGGTGGAAGAGGTAGCCGCGGTGGTAGAGGTGGCAGATTCTCCAACCGAAGGAATGATAGGTTCGGTGGTGGTAGAGGTCGAAGCAATGGGAAGAAATGGTGAAAGATCACAACTTCGTTATCATAGTTGAAGGAAGAAAAATGCAAAACACTGCCTTGCCGGCCTGGCTCGAGAGGATTATAACACCATTGTATCGAGTCAATCTTGTTCCCAATTTTTAACATATAGGTTATGATTTTTTTGGGGAATTTTACAGGCACCCCCCATCCCAGAGTTCATTTTTTGTTGGAAATGTAGGATTTTGATATATATATAACCATAGAGAGCATTTATGTATTCATTCTTTCCTTGATCAAAGGTATTCTAGCAAGTTTTATTGGTTACAGATTTTTTATTAGATAAATTATACTCCCTTTTATTCAAAATAAGTGTCGTTTTAGAGGGATTTTAATTATTCAAAATAAGTGTCGGTCACGATTTTTCATGCATGTTTATAATTTTATTTCCAAAATTACCCTTTAATTTCTCTCACATATTAATTATACAGATTATATTTTTAAGGCAATTCAATATGTAATTAATAAAGAATATATCATTTCTTCAAAAAAAAAAAGAATATATCAAATATTTTACTAGCTTTATTAATAAGTGTGTATTTCTTTAAAACGACACTTATTTTAGATAGGAGGGAGTATATAATTAAACATCGTAAGTAAAGTGCCACGTGTCAAATGCCCACTTAAAAATAATCAGCATTGCTGAGAAGTTGTTAGAACACCGGTTACAGTTCCAGACACATCTACGGTTTCGTATTCTCCAACCTCACTTGTTCAGTTAAACACGTGACTCTTCTTCAAACTCGTATGGAACTTCAATCTCTGTAATTTTACTGTGCAGTTCTCTATACTCTGTGACAAGATACAATTTTGATCATGGGATGCTGCAGAAGAGCAAGACTCGCGCTTGATGAGTTTCGAAGTTATTCTTCCAAGATTATACCCAGAGCTAATGCAGTCAAAGAATCAACTTCTTCAAGAATCTACCAAAATGGGTCTTCTTTTTCTTCCTCCAATCCAGCTAAGTTGCCTTCAAACTCTTGTCTTTTTCAAAGATTCGGTTTAGGTTTTGGAATGGGAGCAAGCAAGGTTCAGTACAATCCCTTTGTTGGTGTTGGTGCCAAGAGATTTTACTATGTTGATCGATACAAAGTTCATCACTTTAGGCCTAGAGGCCCTACAAGGTGGTTTCAGAATCCACGCGTTGTTTTGATCGTCGTGTTAGTGGGTTCTGGCGCTTTTATTACTGTGTATTATGGGAACTTGGAGACTGTACCTTATACTAAGCGAACACATTTTGTTCTCTTGTCGAAATCCTTGGAAAGAAAGATTGGGGAGAATCAATTTCAGCAAATGAAGCAGGCGTTTAAGGGTAAAATATTGCCTGCAATACACCCAGAAAGTATTAGAGTTCGTTTGATTGCAAAAGATATCATAGAGGCTTTGCAGAGAGGTTTAAAGAACGAGCAAGTGTGGAGCGATATGGGGTATGCGTCTTCGGAGAGTGATAGGGCATATCATGATGCTACACACCAAACTTTGAAGGCATTGAGTGAAGGTGAAGTGAAAGGTGAAACAAATTGGTACAAAGACGATGAAGTTCTTGATGATAAGTGGGTTCAACATACTAGGAAGAAGGGACAAGAGAAAGGATCAAGGGCGGAGACCTCACATTTAGACGGGTTAAAGTGGGAGGTTTTGGTTGTTGATGAGCCTGTTGTGAATGCTTTTTGTTTGCCTGGTGGGAAAATTGTTGTATTTACTGGGTTGTTGGAGCATTTTAGAAGTGATGCAGAGATAGCAACTATTATTGGTCATGAGGTATAGACATGTTTTGTTGCTTGAAGTATAGTTTGTGTTTCTGCTCCTGTTTGATAGTGTTGCTAATCCTTAAATTTTGTATTTGAGAAGTTATTCGTGCACTCTACGTTTACATTTAGGTTGGCCATGCAGTAGCTCGACATTCAGCAGAAGGGATAACAAAGAATCTATGGTTTGCTATTTTGCAACTTATCCTTTATCAGTTCATTATGCCTGATCTTGTCAATACGATGTCCGCGCTCCTGTTGAGGCTTCCTTTCTCCCGAAAGTAGGTTCTTTCAGTAGTGATTATTTCATTGATATTTAGTTATTATGTCAATTTTACTATCATATATATGTTGGATTTTTAATATGAAGTAGATGCATAGTTCATGTAGAACTAAGCAAGCCCTCAAGTCTAAATTACTTTATGACACTTATACTTCTTACATTCATCAAATCATAATATGTTTAACAATTATTATTAGCTATGTTCTGCTTCAGATAGAATTGGAGTTTTTAGGTGTTTGTGAACAGAACATAGACTGATAAGGTGTTGAGTTGCAGTCTCCTGAAGTAGTTTATAAGTTGCTACAACATCAAATAAGTTTTGATTCGATAAAACCATTTTGGAGGGCTATTTACCATTGTTAACACATCGATTCTTCGGATTTATGTATTTAATTGATCGTGTCAATATTGATGGTTTAATCTTGCGGGCCTGCCAGCTCACAAATATGAGAATTATCTAAGCTTCTGTTTGTCTCGTCATTTTCTAAGATGTTATTATGGTAAAAAGGGGAGTGAACCCTTGCATTTTAGTTAGGGCTTATGAAAGGACGAGAATAGAAAAAGGGTAAAGTCCAATATGTGATTTCCGGATAATGAAATGTAATGTAGTGCTTGGTTGCTATCGAATTAGTTCATGAGTTCTCATAATAACAATGTCCTTGTAGATCCTTGAAAATGATTGTGTTAGTCTAGCTTATGAGGTAAATGTTGATTCATCTTAAAGTTTATCTTGTTGGGATGGTTGACTTTGCTGTAACTTTTGATAATTATTTCTTGCATATCCAACTCATCAAATCCCAGCAAAACATGCATCAAATCTGGCATCAACATTGCCATTCTGAACGAAAATCGGGATAACTTTGTCGGGGTAGTTCCGTTACAAACTTATCCGAAAGCAGAAACATATACCACGGTTATCATAGTCCAGCTGTCAAGTTTCCTGAATGCATACTTAATCCTTTTTTTCTGCATTATTGTTATCGTGAGGAAGTTAATACATGCTTGCTTTATTTTATGTTCTAAACTAAATATGTATATGAGCCACTAATCAGAATCATGAATGGTGAATGCTTTATGCAAGAGCTTTGCCTTATTCCTGCGATATTTGTTTCAGGATGGAGATAGAAGCAGATTACATTGGACTGTTATTGATAGCGTCAGCTGGATACGATCCTCGAATCGCGCCTAAAGTATATGAGAAACTGGGAAAGGTCACTGGTGATTCTACTATGAGAGATTATCTTTCTACCCATCCATCTGGAAAGAAGAGAAGCCAATTGCTTGCTCAAGCTAAAGTCATGGAAGAAGCTCTTTCTATTTACAGGGAAACCATGTCAGGACGAGGACTTGAAGGCTTTTTCCTTTAGCAGCCAAAACAAAACTCAATCTTTGTACTTGAAACTGAGTCTGGTTCTGAAGTTATATCAAAGCTTCGTGCTTTTGAATTCTTTTCAACTGAAATTCTCGAATCTCAATACTTCTCTTTTGTTTTCTGTGTCAACTGTAATTTTCTTTTATGAAGGATCATCATTTATGAATTTGAGTGACAAATTTAGTTGCATTTCCAATCTGTTCTTCACTTTCCTTTCCCTAAGTTGAACTCAGTTCTATACCAACATTATGTTGGAAAGCGAAACCCAAAGGTTCGCTTTCAGGAACGCAATCGCTCGATTGATTGAGACATGTAAGAACACCACAGAGCTTAAACAAATCCATGCCCAGATCATAGCATCACCTAAATTGGCCAAAAGAGACCACGAATTCTTGATTTCTCGTCTTCTGTACTTTAGCGCCATTTCAATTCCACGCTTTCTCAGCTACGCCATTAGTGTCTTTCAGCGAATACAAAGCCCAGACCTTGGTATTTACAACATAATGATAAGAGCCTACGCCACCAAGCTCGAGAGAGATTGCGATACCCTTTGTTGCCCTGCTTTGAAATTATTCAAGCAAATGCTTTCTAATGGCGTCGCTCCTGATTGCCTGACGATTCCCTTTCTTGTAAAGGAATGCACTAGGCGGTTCGATGTAGGCTCGGGTCGGTGTTTTCATGGTCTAGGAATCAAATCAGGGCATTCTGGTGACATTTTTGTACAAAACTCGCTGACAAGTTTTTATTGGACGTGTGGATGCGTGGATAGTGCAAGGAACCTGTTTGATGAAATGTGTGACAGAGATGTTGTTTCGTGGAACTCGATGATTACTGGGTACTTGAAAGGGGGGAATCTTGATGAAGCACTGAGGTTGTTTCGATCGATGAAGAACAAGAATGTTATTTCGTGGAACTCAATCATAACGGGATTCGTACATGGTTGCCGGACAAAAGACGCGTTTGATCTTTTCCGTGAAATGCTGTGTTTGAGTGAAGATGATAACAACATGGTGAAACCAGATAAGATCACAATTGCTACTGTTCTTTCAGCGTGTGCTCATGTTGGTGCCTTTGATCAGGGGAAGTGGGTGCATAGTTTCTTGACTAGAACTGGCATTGAGTGTGATATGGTGATCGGAACAGCATTGGTGGACATGTATGGTAAATGTGGGTATCTACGAAAAGCTCTCGACGTGTTCGAGGAAATGCCTGAGAAGGACACTTTGGCATGGACCGCCACGATATCAGTTTTAGCCCTGCACGGCCATTGTAAAAAGGCATTTGAAGCTTTTGAGAAGATGGAAGCAGAAGGTGTGAAGCCTAACCACATCACATTTGTTGGGTTACTGTCAGCTTGTGCTCATTCAGGATCAGTAGAGAGAGGTCGTCAATGTTTTGAGCTGATGACCAAAGCTTACTTGATTGAACCACAGGTGCATCATTACGCTTGCATGGTAGATATACTTAGCAGAGCAGGGCTTTTACAGGAAGCTGAGAAGCTTGTTAGAGGAATGCCATTGAAGCCTGATGTGTTTGTTTGGGGAGCATTGCTTGGAGGGTGTCAAATCCATGGTGATGTGAAGTTAGGGGAGAGAGTTGCAAAACGCTTGATTGATCTGGAGCCATTAAACCATGCTTTCTATGTGAACTTGTGTGATATATATGCAAAAGCAGGTAGGTTTGAGGATGTGAAGAGAGTGAGAGCTCTTATGAAGGAGAAAGAGATAAGGAAGGAAGTTGCAGGATGCAGCTTGATTGAAGTTGATGGGACTGTTCATGAATTCTCAGTAACAGGTTCAGCTGAGATTGTAACAAAGCAAATTGCTTGGATCTTAAATGCGTTAAATGGTGAGATTAAGTTTAAAGATGATATGAATTGGGTACAATACTATGTATTGGAGATTCAATGATCCATTTTTTCTGCACCAATTTGAAGGAAGAATATATAGATAGTCTTTAAGGCTTAAACCCTTTCTAGAGGGCTTTCTCAGATAAGAATGACAATGGACTAGTTCGATATCAAATTAGTTCCGAGTCAGAGTTGAGAGATTTCTACCTAAGATGACAACGAGTCAGCCTTATAGACCGATCTGTCAATTTTTTTAAATTAATTTTATAAAATTAAAAGTATAAAATAACGTCTTTTTTTATTTAAATCCGAGGCTCGACTACTTAAGCTTAAATCTGCTTAAGACCTAACATAAGAATTAGACCTTCCGTCGATTCGAGCCGGAGTTGAAAACACCTAAATTTAGGTTATTGTCATCCATGTTTCTATGATATTTACGCTTTATTTGGAATTACAATATTAACCTTACTTAAGGCCTAACATCCATTTGGGGGATGTTCATGATTAGGCCCTTTATACATTGATCCAGCCCATTTGATATGATGGGTTAAACTTAAAAATTAACGAGTTTTAATCATAAGAATTAGTATTGGGATTGAGTTTAAAAGATAAGTCCAAAATATTTTGGGACCAAATTTAGATTATATTCAAATTTAAAAAACTTTTTCTTAATCCAATATTTATAAATACTTTATAATCACTTTAATTTACAATTTTATTTTAATATAATTTTATTTTGTATAATATTTATTTGTTTACAAATTATGATTATTATAATTATATTAAGTGATTATATTTTAATCTCAAAATAATTATAATTTTTTATTTTAATAAATGTCTCAATAAATTATTTTTATTCTATGTAATTACTATTTTTAATATTAAATTATGAATTGAACTAAGTTTAAATTTTAAAAGTTATGAAATTTTAAAATTTTAAAAATAAAATTTATTTAGGACATAAATATGACCTTAAATTTTTTAAAAATAATTTCAACTTGAATTAAACTCCATGTAGGTCATTCAACCTACAAGCTTGCTTCACATCCAAATTGGCCAAGTTCATGATACATTTCTTAATCAAGTGCCATTTTTTTTTTTTTTTAGGGTTTACTTTACACCAATATTTAAAAAATCATATTGGAAGTTAAATCGGTAAAATAAAAGGTTTAATCAGTATTAGATTGTTATAAAATTAAAGAATTTAAAATATGGTTGAAAAATATTGTCCTTACTCATCGAATAATTTAAAATTTAATTGAAAAAAAGATTGTTAAATCAAAATTAATTAATTAATTTAGTTTATAAGAACTTATTAATTAATAAAAATTGACTGGTTAATTAATAAATTAATCAATTTTTAATAATAATAATAATAATAATAGATCGAATCGAAAAATTAAAAACCGAACCAAAATATTATACGGTTCAAAATTTGTATGATTGGAATAATCGAACCGCTTAGGTCTTTTTTATCATTTCTCTACACTTAATTGCCACTTCTTCTTAATATAGCTGTTATGCCTGAAACATGGGAATTAAGTTCTATTTTCTTGGATGTGCTACAATCAAATATCCTACGAAACATGAGAACAGCATCGCGAATTAAGGGATTCTCCAATCTCCACACTTACAATTTAAGATCGTCAAAATCATCACAAAGTCTCCAAACTTCTATATTAAGTTTGCTTGAACATTGCTCGCACGAGTAGCTCAACTGGTTATTAGCAAAGAAGTTGAGTGCAAAGGTTTCAGGTTCGAGTCTCGGCAGCGACAGTGTGGGAATTCATCTAATGTGATGGCTCCTTGTGCGCACCGAAAAAAACGACCGTCTTGCTAATAACTTAAGTGAGATTAAACCGTGATTTACCACCCTCACAATTCTGTCGGGCCGGAGTGTGGGGGCGTCTATGGTGGGCGATTCCACCTTTTGAGTGCAAAAGTTTACTTGAACATTCGTATTTATCTTGTTAGAGTATCTCGTATTAACTAAATATTGCTGTTCTCGTTTTCTTTTGCACAGGCATCCTGTACCCCAACTTATTACCTTGGGTGGTACTGGGAAATGAAAACAGGGGCTTTGATCTCGATGAGTTTAGGCAATTATAAACTTTATACCATTTTTTTTAATATTCGAGTTAATTTAAAGTTAAATAACTTCAATAATTACCCTTTCACGTAGAGAAGGTAATGAGTTGAGACAACTTTTAATTTTATATTCAAATTTAATCCAAATTTGATGGGTATTAATCAAATTTTAATTTTGTACTTTTTCAATTAAAAATATTAAAATATAAGTTTAACAATATTATATTTAAGTTTAAAATGAAGTTAATAATTTAATAATTAATTATGACTTTAATAAAAAATAATTTAATAATTAATTATGACTTTAATAAAAAATGGCTCAACTCGACTCCATAAAGTAATTTATAATAAATTTTAACTTATATTTATTACTTAATCTTTACTTAATAATTATTTATCTAATTTAATTGCTTATGGATTGTGATTATTAATATATTATATTTTTATCATGAAATAATTTTACATATTTATTTTTACTTTCACAAATGATTCAATAAGCTGTTTATATTTTATTTAATCATTAAAAAGCTTAAAATTATAAGCTTATGGATTAGATTTCAATTGAAAATTTTTATAATAGATCAAGTTTGATATTCAGAATAAAACATTAAAATATTTTAAAATTTGAGCTGAAATTATATCTCATGAACAGGTCCATTCATGATAGATTTGGTCATTGAATGCCACCTATTAGTCTGGCTTATTTGAAATTTTCTATTTCAGTTAATTTGTTCTATCTTTATTTTTATTAAATCTTATTTACATATTTATATAGATTGAAATAAAGTCTACATAAATGTGAGTATAAGATTTAATAAAATATAATAGTAACTGGTTCAGTCTGATTCTGTTGAGGCTGGGAGCCGTTGCTTGGATCCATGATCTCGATTAACTTCAACTAGGAGATACCTGCAAAAACAATAAAGGCACACCGGGGGTTGATCGCCGGCTTGCCCCTCCGATGCT
>JAOSBK010000007.1:30847749-30866440 GCA_027568895.1 Erythroxylum shatona
TTTCTGTCGTAGGTTTTGTGTATACAAACAGAGAGTATTGATGTTCTTAGAGTCGTACTTGCGTCATGAGGAGATAATGAACTTATACAGTAAATACCTGTCGTGTTTAACTCATCATCTTGGGAATGGGTCGATCGGCCCACACGCCATCATAGGGTTGGACCTGGGCCTAGCATGACCGACCAAACCAGTAACAATATAACCAACGAGACAAGTTTTAATTCCTTGATCGTGATACACATTAAATATCTTAGGAAATCACCAAATCGACTACGAATGACACCGTTGATTTGGTACATTTTTTAATTATATAAAACTCCATGCATGTAGGTTGGAACACTTTGCTCTAATGGTTAATTTGGTTCATACATTTATATGTATATATAAATATATGGATGAGATTTAACATAATAGGATTGAAAACGGTTAACTAGAACAAAGATATAATCTCGTGCAGATTTCAATTGTCGTGGAAGATATGGTAGACTAGTGTTTGCATTTTATAGTTTAATGATAGGGTACAAAAATAATATAAATAATAATAATGTCTTATTTTAATTTTATTTGTAAAACTTTGAGAACTGAATTAAAATTTTGATTTATGTCTAAATATATTCTTAGAAACAAACACCGCAAAGCTAATAAACCATAAAATCAAAATCAAAATCCTAATATTACTAGTGATTAATTTGTTATTAATATTGGCTTAAATCCCTCCTTTCAAATTTTTGCATCCAAATAATACAAATAATTTTCTAAATTGGCATGAATTTTTAATAAATCTAATTACTCTTTGTAGCTTACCTTAGCATCTATAAGCCTAAAATGTAACATAATTACATAATCTATAACGTATTCTTGATACATGTTTGGATTAAATTACAATTTAAGGGTATGTGACAAGCACATGGAAAGAAAAAAAAAACATAAATATAAGATTAAATTAGAAAGATTATGATCGTCATAATCGTCATACAATCTCCAAACTTAATTAATTATATATGTCTAGAGATTGAGATCAAATCTGGAACATGGCTAGCAAAAGGTTACAGGCACAGAAGATCTTGTTCATTCTTTTTTTTTTTTTTTAGCCTACGAGGTATTCTAAGAGGGTCCTAACTGTGAGAAGGTGCCTTTAAGCCATCCACTCTCAGACTAATCCCCGCTCACACCGGGTCAGCCCGTAAGGGGTAAAGTGCTGGCCAAATAGATTTCTCCATTCCCACGAGGTGTCCTAAGAGGGTCCCAACTGTGAGAAGGCGCTTTTAATCCATCCACCCTCAGATTAATCCCCGCTCACACCAGGTCAGTCCGTAAGGGGTAACTGACCAAATAGATTTCTCCATTTCCAGGACTCGAACTCGAAACTTCTGGTTAAGGGATGAGAGTGTTGAACTACTCACATCAACCTATTTGATTTCTTGTTTATTTTAATAAAGAATCAATCGTGCATCTCGAAAGAGTCTTATCATTATCTGGCTATAAAAAGGAAGAATAATACATATATTCCAATCATCATGTTGTTGTACATGTCGAGGATCAAATGAGATTATGGAAATTTAATCTTATGGCATCAGCTAGAATTAGAAAACATGAAGTTCATTAATATGTATATCATTGATTCAGTACAAATTTAGTGTTATATCTCTTAAAAAAAAACTGAAACTAACTTCTTAAATTAGGAAAGAAATTTTATAATTATCAACGTTTTAAAAATCGGATCTAAAGTTAAAACAGTAAGACAAGAGTTTTAAAGTTTAAAAGATCTAATCGGTATTAGATCGTCATAAAATCGTTTAAAGATTAAATAAAATTAAATAGTTTAAAAATTGGTTAAAAAAGACTATCCTTATTATCAAAAAATTTAAAGATTAATTAAAAAGAAGAATTTTAAATGAAAATTAATTGATTTAATTTAATGTATAAAAATGATTAATTCATGAAAATTAGTTAATTAATTAATAAAATAATCAATTTATAACAAAAAATTATTAAACTAAATGAAACCGAAAAATTAAAAATTGCACTAAAAAGTTATCTATTCAAAGTTTTTACTGTTAAATCAACTTAACCGGTTCAATTTTTAAATAAAACTACACTTTTAATTGGAAATGGCAAAAAAATTAGTCTAAATTAATTAAAATTAAAGTTAACAAACTAAAATTAAAAAAAGTGAGTTCAATTAAGATTTAAATAATTATCATCATCATTGTCATTACCACCCAGTCTAAAGTTTCGCAATAAAACGAGGGCTAAAAAATATAATAATACGCAGCTTTACTCCATTTAAGATTTGGATAATTATATTTGACTTTATTATGCCTTTACCAACTTCAATATAGATTACAGAATCAACCCTTCCAGGGGTGGCTGGCTATGGCCATAAATCCAAATTAAACTGAGAAAAAACCTGAACGAGTTTTATATTTTTTCAGCATTAATCGGATGCCAATAAGGGTCATAATGGAGACCAAGAGAAGAGATCAATGGCAGTCCTTTCGACTTCAAAATCTTAAGCTTGACATTCTTAGCATTGACCACATCGTTGTCGAGCCTATGCAGTCTCTTGTATCCGACAGTAGTTCCATTTGCAACCTTAATGCCATCCACGTAAACCTCATGCAGTTGGATTCTCTGTCCTAAACCAATGGCTTCCTGAATCCTGACAACGTTGAACTTTGAGCTACCATAGCATGAAACTTCAATCCAGTTCCCAGTACCCTTGTGGTGGTGGTGCTCATGATCATCATCACTTGGGGTCCAATATGTCCATAAATGGTCACTGTCTAGCACGTTTTCAGGTCCAAACGGTCCGTCTTTGCCTCCTCTTTGGCTGCTGGATTTCACCGAGCATTCCTGTGCCAAGTTCCTTGAAAAGATCGTGTCAATGGCGACTCTAAGCTCTTTCAATCTCTGAACATCGGTGTCAGATATGAGGCCTGTTGAGTTAGGAGGCACGTTGAGTAGGAGCAGACAGTTTCTTCCCACAGAATTGTAGTAAATCTCCAACAATTCGCTTAACTTTTTTGGAGACTCCGATTTATGCCAAAACCATCCTTTCCTGATAGAAACATCGCATTCTGCTGGTAGCCAATCAGTCCCTTTTGGATCACCAGTGTTAAGATAACTGCATTAGAGTTGAAATTTAATGTGATTAGCTAGGCAGTTCCAAGTGTTACATTACACATTAAAGGCAGCCATTGATGTCGTCCATGTGAGAAATAAGCATCAAAGTTAAAGTTGGTTGGAACAAGAACAATCTTAAAGTTACAGTAACATCTCTCTCTCTCCTTCTGCATATTCTAAAATGATTGTCAACGTTATCGTCGTCATCATCATCACACCTAGTCCGAATTTTCACAATAAAGCAGCCTGAATGATTCTAAAATGATGTCATTTTTAACATGAGTATATGACACCACAAGATATCGATCTGAATTAAGTGCTAAGATAATTACTCTTTTGCAAATTACATTACTTAAGCAAAAATTGAAAGATGGGAAAAGGCAAGGTCAAATAATTCACCTCACAATCTACCCAATATGTTATTGGATAAGAAGAAGACAAACCTACTTGGATTTGGCTTAGGTTGGCAGGTTACTTACTCCACAATACTTCCATTTCCTATAGAAAGTGCAGTCCGGTTAATGGTGGACCAGCAGGTACTTCCAGCGAACCCCTTTTCATTTCCTACCCATCTGACGTCAGGTCCGGCGTCGGAAAATATATTGATCGAACTCTGCAACTCCTTCACCATTGCAAACCAATCCCAGAAGTAATATGACATGTTTGGAGCATTAGATCCTTTAGCTCCGTCAAACCATATCTCTCTAACATCGGTCCCATAACTACAACATACACCATAAACAAATCTAACCCATGTCAGAATCAATCAATCTCCGTCACTTCCATGAAAATGTTCAGTAAAATAAGACCAAAAGATTGGATCTTTATTCAGTAACAAGTCATTTACTTACTTTCTTAGTAACTCTTGCAATTGTGCCAAGTAGTACTCGTTATACTCCAAGTTTTTTCCATATCTTTTGTCATGTCGATCCCAGGGAGACAGATACAATCCAACGTCGATCCCACCTTGTTTGCTTGCCGCCGATACAAGTTCTTGAACAACGTCTCCATTGCCGCTCTTCCATGGACTGTTCACCACTGAATGCTCAGTGTACCTGGAAGGCCACAGGCAGAAACCATCGTGGTGTTTCGCCGTGAGTATCACGAGGGATATTCCAGCCTCCGCCGCCGTATTGACCCACTGGTCGGCGTTGAGACCGACGGGGTTGAATATGGCGGGGTTCTCTTCACCTGTGCCCCACTCCGAGTCAGTGAACGTGTTGACTCCAAAGTGAAGGAACATGATCACTTCTCTTTGTTGCCATTTCAACTGGGAAAACGCCGGTAGTGGCAAGAGTGGCAACGGCGGCGTAGTTGTTTTCTCCGATTGCGAAATGGCAAGCTTCCAAAGTTGAAGCAACGTCACAACGTACACAAGGCAATGGAAAAGCTTGGCCATGACAACAATGGCTATGTCCTGCGTACTTTAGCAAGGTTTGATCTTTTTCTATTGCTTTCTGTGCCAAGAAACTGCTTTCTGTAGTACATTAGAACTTATAGCTTAAATCCAATCTTGGCCCTATACTATCCTTTGAAGGCAATCAATTTGGACCACTCCTCTTTGTACATGTACAAGTATTGAAGTGAAGAACAAGTATAAAAGGACAAGGGAAGAAACGATAAAGTGAGGAGAGACTCTAATAAGCTTAAAGCAGGCCAAGGAAGAAGTGTGAAATGGATTCGATGTCAGACATGAGTGTGGTTTTGATTGCAAGTTTTGTTTTGATGCTATTTTCTCTGTTATGGTTCGTGTTGGTTTCATGTCACCATCACTCATTCACGGGTTGCGGTGGATTTTCTTCTCTTGTCTGCTTATCATGCAAGAGTCAAGAATCATAAAGTTTGATTCATTTTAAATTTTTTCAATTATTATTTTGTTAGAAAAAAATAATGGTAGGTAGATATATTATAATTATTTAGATAGGCATTAATTAGTGATTTTCTTGTTGTCAAATTAAAGTATTTTTCAATATTTCGAAAACCAAATAGAGAGTTAAATTGGTAAATATGTTATAATTATTTAGAAAATTACCATAATAAGTTAGGCATTAATTAGTGATTTTCTTGTTGTCAAATTAAAGTATTTTTCAATATTTTAAGAACCAAATCGATAGTTAAATTGGTAAATATGTTATAATTATTTAGAAAATGACCATAATTAGGCATTAATTAGTGATTTTCTTGTTGTCAAATTAAAGTATTTTTCAATATTTTAAAAACCAAATCTAGAGTTAAATTGGTAAATATGTTATAATTATTTAGAAAATGACCATAATTAGGCATTAATTAGTGATTTTCTTGTTGTTAAATTAAAGTATTTTTCAATATTTCAAAAATCAAACCGAGAGTTAAATTGGTAAATATGTTATAATTATTTAGAAAATTGCCATAATAAGTTAGGCATTAATTAGTGATTTTATTGTTGTCAAAGTAAAGTATTTTTTAATATTTTAAAAATCAAATCGAGAGTTAAATTGGTAAGTATGTTATAATTATTTAGAAATTTACCATAATAAGTTAGGCATTTATAAGTGATTTCTTGTGGTCAAATTAAAGTATTTTTCAATATTTTAAGAACCAAATCCAGAGTTCAATTGTTAAATATTTTATAATTATTTAGAAAATTACCATAATAAGTTAGGCATTAATTAGTGATTTCTTGCGGTTAAATTGGTAAGACAATAAATTTAAAATTTAAAAGGTTCAAATGACATTAGAGCGTTATAAAACTGGCTTAAATAAGTATAACTGAAAAAAGTTTTTAAGTGAAAATTAATTGCTTTATTTTGATTTATAAAAATTTATTAATTTGCGAAAACTTATCGACTAATTAATAAACTGATCAGTTTTAACGACAAGAGTTGTTAAAGTAAAATGAACTAAACTAAAAATTATTTTAAGTGATACCCACAGCACATCCAGTAGTTTACTTTACTCTTAATAGCTCATGTTTGGAGTCTATAAAATTGAAACTACAATTAATTGTGAGATATATATTTAAATTGTTTTGCATAATTGTTATTAAAATAAGTATATTAAATTTAATACAATTTAAAATTTAAAAGGTTCAATCAGTATTAGACTATTATAAAAATTGATTAACGATTAAAAAAATTAAAATTTAATTAAAAAAGGAGATTGTTAAATAACAAATTAGTCAATTTTTTAATTTATAAAACTAATTGATTAATTAATAAACTGATCAATTTTTAACAATAATAATTATTAAACTAAATTAAATCAAAAATTTAATTGAATAAAAAATTAATCATTTCAAAATTTTTACTAATCAAACAGGTTCAATTTCTAAAACAGGTTTATTAGGACCAAAATATTATGCGAAGAACTTAAAGGAGTTGGGCTTGCCCATTGTACATGAAGGCCAGATTAGTAAGTCATCTGGTAAAAAAACCTGATAGATCTAGTTACAAGCTCATTTCAACGCAGCCAGTACCAAGTCGTTTTGGGCTCCGTTTGCCCTTGTCAACAATCATGGGTTTGGGCCAAATTCTTATTAATTGCATTTGGTATGAGCCCAAATTCCTTTTAATAAGCTTCACAACAAGCTCAATTAAATTCAAATTCGATTAAGTACTTGTTTGAATGAACTTTTAAAAAGTCAATAAATACTTTTTTTTATCTTTTTTAAAAAATAGATGTTTAGGTGTAAAATAAAAAAGTACTTTTTTAATAGATATCACTCTTTTGGCAATAAAAACATAATCTTTTAAAAAGTTCAAATTTAGAGCTTCTAAAAAAAGCTTCTCAGATAATTTTTTGGGTAGATTTTTCAGATCAATTAATGAGTCTATTTTTTAGTTCCTTTTGTCCGTATGTTTTACATATAATTCTCACAATATCTACAAACTTATCTTTAAGTTTATCTTGCAATCTCATCTTCTCTAATCTCTTATATATTGTATAATATATTTTAAATAATTTTTATATGTATAAATAATTTTTATTACAAAATAAAATATAGTTAAAATTAAAAATACTTTTTATTTTCTGTTGTCAAACAGTATACTGTTTGAAACTCTTTCAAAATTTTTTTTTAAAATAATAGTCAAATAGTCAACTAACTTCTTAGAAAAAATTTTCTAAAAATAGATTTACAAAAAAACTCTAGTGACAAAAATTTTACTGATATAAGCCTAACCAAACAAATGCTAATTTTCCAACTTTTTGAGGTTTTCAAACATTTTTTAATTTCAAGTTGAATTAAGGTTGGAGTTCCTGAACTTGAAATTCAAATTTTTTTAAAAAAACTAAGCTTAATTCGATCATCCTATCAACTTAAATTTTATTTATTGGTTTATAATATTACAAAATCCAACTTGAGTGAAAATTTCAACTCGGTATAATATATCGAGTTACACCACTATTTTAAAAACAGACAAAATTTAAATTGATAAAATATAAGAGTTAAGATTTAAAAATTTTAACTGGTATTAAATTATTATAAAATTAATTAAAATAAAATAAAATAAAATATGATTAAAAAATGTCCTTTTTTATTAAAAAATTATTTTTTAAATATATATTAGATATCTCAATTTTGGCTGGACTAATCCTAAACTCTAAGAGTAATTATGACATATTGATTAGTCAGCTATTGAGCAACTTGATCTCTGGCTTAGGGAACTAGATTTGTCATTCGAACTCAAAACCTTTTAGAAAAGAGACCTTAAGCGAAGAGTTGACACCAACTAGACTACTTGTATTTGATAGTTAATTAGGAAGCATCTAGTCATGGAAAGGGAGAAAAAAAAACAGCTTTGGAATCCCACGGTACAGATGAGTTGATAAGGAGTTCTTCTGACTTAAGTGAGGTCACGGGTTCTAACCGTCCTCATGTATGTAGCCGTTTAAAACTTGAGGCCAGAATTTTGTCTCTCACAAGGGACCTACCCGACTTGAACGGAGATTAATTTAGATATGAATGGTTTAAAAGTATCTTTCTATAATTGAGACCCTCTTAAGACACCTCGTGAATTAAAAAAAAAAAACAAAAGCTTTGGGAAACAAAGAAAAGCTATCATGGCTGGTTCTGGGGCTTTGCTACCCCTAACCTGACTCTTCGTATGACTCCTGACAACTTTTTATCATCTCCAACCAACTCAATTTATGAGATTACACTGTTTTTGACTCTGTATTCTGAACTCCAATGCAGGCTTTTTGACTCTTAGAAGCTTGCCAAGTCCCACAAAAACAGCTGCAACCGTGTCCATAAAACCACACTTCATTTCTGTCCTCCTCCTTCATAAATCGGTAATGTCTCCTCCCTCCAGCTTGCTCTCTCAGGCTTTGCACTCAACATTCATGGGACTCCTGAGGCTGTCCTCTCCAATCTCTGCAATCTTCAGCCCCGAAAGCTTGAAACTTCTTTCAAATTTCCTGTTCCTTTATGTTGTTTACCGTTTGATCATTAGACCTTACCTTTTCAAGCCATCTCCAACCTACCTTGTAGACTTCTCATGCTTCAAACCTCCAAGATTTTGCAGGGTCCCTTTCTCGGCATTCCTGGAGCATGTATCTACAATCGAGTCTTTTGATAGTGAGAGCATAGCTTTCATGGCTAAAATACTCATGTCCTCTGGTCAAAGTCAGGAGACGTATCTGCCTCCTTGCCTGCAATATATTCCGCCGAAAACGCACCATCGAGACTCCATTAATGAAGTCGAGATGGCCTTGTTCCCTGTCATAGAGGACCTTCTCTCAAAAACCAAAGTCTGCCCACTAGATATTGATATACTTATCGTAAACTGCAGTGGGTTTTGTCCCTCACCTTCACTGTCGTCCATTGTCATTAATAAATTCACAATGAGAGAAGACATCAAAAGTTACAATCTTTCTGGTATGGGATGCAGTGCGGGTTGTATTGCCATTGACATGGCTCACAGTCTTTTGAAGATTCACAAGAACTCTTCTGCTCTTATTGTTAGCACTGAGATCTTGTCGAATGGTTGGTATTCCGGTCAGGAGAGAGCCAAGTTACTCATCAACTGCCTTTTCAGGATGGGTAGTGCAGCGATCCTGCTGACGAACAGAAAAGAAGCTAAGAACTCGTCAAAATACAAACTTGTTTGCAGTGTCAGAACGCAGAGAGCTTTCCAAGACGATGCTTATCTCTCTGCATTTCGTGAAGAGGACACCAATGGAAAACTAGGAGTCACACTAACAAAGAACCTCCTCCAAGTTGCTGGACAAACCTTAAAATCCAACATAACAATCCTAGGTTCCCAAATCTTGCCACCTCTCGAAAAACTCTTGCACTGCATTTCAATACTCCAACACAGGTTCACAGAGAAACCTGGTAAGAGTGCTTATGTACCTGATTTCAAGAAGGTGGTGCAACACTTCTGCTTGCCAACTTCAGGGAAAGGAGTGATCAGAGAGATAGCAAAAGGGTTAAAGCTTGAAGATACAGAAGTTGAAGGTGCGTTAATGACGTTGCATAGGTTTGGAAACCAATCATCATCTTCACTGTGGTACGAGTTAGCTTACATGGAAGCTAAAGAAAGAGTGAGGAAAGGTGACAAAGTGTGGCAACTTGGAATGGGGTCTGGCCCCAAATGCTGTAGTTTGGTTTGGGAATGTCTCAAACCTATAGTTGGAGAATCCAAGCTTGGACCATGGGCTGATTGCCTCCATCGATATCCCCAGTATTGACATTGATCAAGGTCTACTCAAACTCAGAGTTTCGTTTTAACTACTTCGTATTATCCGTAATAATTAGTTTTAAGAACTTGTTGAGTATGTTCAACCACTTAAGAAACACTTACGTCTTGAGCCAGTCCAATTCCTACTGAGTGTAGCAGCAAATGTTGAGACTGACTGAATCTTAATGACACTGAGAGGACGACAGTGATTCATGTTTTTCTCGGAAAATGAAACCTGACGGGTCAAAGATGACAACCATGGATGAGATTGTTGTTCAATGATCGACTCTGGTTGATTTAAGACTTCCAGACGAACGCAAAAGAGTGTGATAACTGTTCTATTTTTTATAGAGATCAACAGAAGATTTGGATTTACTTTGTCTTTCTTTCTTTTTTTTGTTTACAAAAAGAAATTACACTAAATTAACGCTATGGGGTATATAGCACCTTGCGCATCTTATCGGAGGATCTCCTGAACTCCAAAAAGGGGTTCATGCACAATGCATTTGAATCGTCGGACTCGGTATTAAGCCGATTCACTTGATTGTAAGTCTTTAATTTCTGAAATAGGCAATGTTGAATGTCGTTTTATTTATCGGTCTGCGAATGGGGTCGCCCATCTTTTGGCAACGCACTCTCATTCCTTGTCAGGCTATGGAGATTGGGAGTCTGTTCCCCCTCCTTTTATTGTTGATCAACTTTAAGTGAATGAAAGTACTACCACCTTACTTTTCAAAAAATATATATATATATATAAGTAACACTACCTTAAAAGTGGCTCAATTATTATCGGATAATTTTATTCAATTTGCAATGAATTTACGAGCCATACGAGGAAGAAAGTTAGACCTTATGCAAGCTCAAGTAAGACTCCATTATAAAATTAATTAACAATAAGTGTAGTAATCTATTAAACTTATATTTAGTCTTTTTTTTCCCCTTATTTAGTCTTTGTTCCCCCTTTTTTCAATGTAAGACACTCACATGTGAATAGGGATGACAGTTAGTTTTCAACCTCTGCACTATCGACCTGAAAAAACGAACTTAGAGGTTAAAAAATAAATTTTAAATAGATTTTAAATAGATGCTGATATGGATTTAAATATGTATCTAGTAATAACCCGAACTAATAGATACCTATATCCTACCCTTTTTATTTTTTTGAATATTTATGGTTAAATATAATAAAATATTAATATTTTCTGAGAAGAAACATCTTTAAAATCTCCACTTTACTCCCCAGTCCTTACTTTTTTCATTATATTTTATTTTCTTATAGGATGATAATAATACAAATGATATGGAGATGGAATTTTGAATGTTGTTGAGTTCACACAAAGACAATTTGAAACTTTGGATATTTCAGTCTTTGTTCTAATTTTGATTGTGAAAATTATATGTTGTTTTTTCACTAGACATTATGATTTTTATTATTCCAATTTTTTGATTTTTTAAGACATACAAATCAAAATCTTGACTTATTATTATTAAAGTAATTTTAATTTGGAGCGTTCGCAAAAATCTACTATTTATATTTTTCTATTTAAAAGTTATATTTTTTTGTGCTATACAACCTGATAGATATCCAAAAACCCGAACAATCCAATGGATTTAAATATGATAAGTAAATCATAAAAACCGATGGATATAGATATGAATATAGATATGAGATAAGTCATAAAAAATGGATATGGATATGGGTAGACCCTATCTATTGCCATCCCTACATGTGAGTATTCTCAATAATTTTTTTAAAAATTAATATTTATAAATTTTGTTCCGAACATTTTTAAATTCTCAAATATTTCGTGTTAAAGACACTTATTAACTTTACTTTAGATTTTATTATCAAATATTTAAATTGAGTCTATTATTTAATTTTAAATGGATAATGGTAACCTATTATAATCCTTTTTGTACATCTCCATAAATAACTCATGCCCTTATCCTTCTCTTTTGCTTAACCAATAACTATGACACATATGTATGTACTTCTTTTAAATTAGTTATGAGGAGGAGTCCAAATTTAATTCAACGAAATAGGAAAATCCACATATGCTTTAAATTCACACAATAAGCATATCTGACTGCCTAATGCCTATACAGGAAATGATTTCAATTCACAATTTCTTATCTAAAAGAAGCATCACAAAACCAATTGACTCATTAAAAAAATATCTTAGCCAAACTTATGCATTTACCCCATCTCCATCTAATTTTTTAAGATTAAATTACAATAATCTTAGTTAATTTATCTTAATACAAATTATTATACAAATGATTATTAGATATGTGACAACACATATTCAATTACATTTAACATGAACGAGTTCATCATCATCATATTTAGTCCGAAGTTTCACAATAAAGCCGAGTTTGGCATGAGTGAGTTTAAAACAAATATTATAAGAATGTAACAATCATTAATTTTTTAAAAAATTAGACTGAAAATTAAAACTGTAAGATGAGAAATTCAATGTTTAAATGTGCAATCAATATTAAATTGTTATAAAAATGATGTATAGTAAAATTTGAGTAAAAGTGAAACTTTTAAGATAAGGTTGAAAAGGAAAAATCCTTTTATCCATAAAAAAGTTGAATTAAACGAGCATTAACATTTTATATTAATTTATAAAAATTAATTAATTTATAAAATTGGTGGATTAATTGATCGATTTAATTTGTCTCGATCAAATTGATTAGACCAATTTGATTTTTTTTTGGTAAGAATCGGGGCTAACGCCCAAAAGAAGAACTACAGTACTGCGACACGAGGTAAAGTAACCCCAACATCATCAGCAAACAAAAGTGAAGCGAGACCCTCAACAACATCACAAAACCAGTGGACACCTACAGGTAGCCGGTAGCTATAGGTCGCTAACTAATCTGCACACCTATTGCCCTCTCAAAAAACATGGCTAACGCGTACTATCCAATGCCTAGACAACAACTCTTTGATGGCCTGAACCAGTGGAAGCACCATCAGATGCTGATCACTAGTGAGACTGGCCATCACCAGGACAGAATCGATGGTCAGTTCTACCTGAAAATACTCATGAAGTCACGCAAGTGTCAAGCCATGATATACTGCCCATAACTTTGCCTGCCAAGACAAGCATGAACCCAGATTTGCTCCAAACCCAACTATCCAGTGACCGCCCGCATCTTGGAGTAGTCTAACATTTGTCTTCAATTCTAAACTTTATATATTTATTTAATTTTTAACTCTTATAATCGTTTTCTAGTGATTAAAGTTATTATTATAAATAAAAAATAAAATTTATAATCAAAATGGGTCATTTTACTTATTTTGTACATTACTTGTGATCTTAAATCAATATATACAACCTTATATCTAATTAGGTTCGTCTCCGATTTACCCTCGACCGAACGGTGGCTCCCGGTACAGGTTGTGTTCTGTTCCATAGTCAGTGAAGTCCAACCTCGTAATTTCCGGGCAGTGAGTAAAGAGATTTTCCGAAAAGGAGCTTACACTTGTGGGACATGCTGAGTCCGATAACATACGTGGGATATTCTGATTGGTCCATCTGGCAGATACCTTACTGGAAGAAGACCACCTCGAGCAAAGAAGGCAAGTAGATGAAGATGAAAGAAGAAGAAGAAGGAGGAGTGGCTGTGCAAGGGAAGAAACGTGTCGAGAGGAGAGGAAGAAGAGGGAGGGGCAGCGCGTGGTATTTGCTTTGCCCTCGAATGTTACACCATTAACAGAGAAAATACAACGCGTTTCGTTTGGTATACTATAACTCTCTAGACTCGATCTCTATCTCACTCATTTCACTATCACCCGATACTTTTTTGAACTTGAAGCTTGACTACTCGGTTCTTCAGGTATGGCTAACACCAACCGCAGAATGCAGAACAATCGCTTCGTTGGCGAGGAAGATACGCCGGAGAGATGCAGAGAGCGTCGTCAAAGAAGAATCATGATGAGACGGCAATTGGGAAACAACACCACAAATAATGGTTCGGCTCCACAGACAAGTCAGACTCAGGTGACGCCAACGGCATCTGGCAGTTCTTTTGGGGCCTCCAGTAGCGGGAAACGGGTTCTTGTAGACGAGTCCGGAAGTTCACCGTGGAAAAGGGTTTCAACTTCCGGAGATGAAAACAGGGAGGAGATTCCTGCTCCTTCACCTTCATTGCCGCCGCCGCCACAACAGTCGGTAGTAACGATGCCAGCTCGGGCAGTTACCGCGCCTGTCTTCGGAAGTATGTCCGTAGCCGGAAGGTCACGTGAAATGGAGGATGCTATCCTCACGTTGGGTAATCTCTGCGAACCGGAGATAAACGCTCGCCGACCTGTGCACGTGTTCGGTGTGTTCGACGGACATGGAGGGTCTCACGTAAGCTTTCGTTCACTATGGGTAGTTTGGTCCTTTCGTATATGTTCATAAAAAGGCCGCTCTTTTGGCGCAGGTGGCGAGAATGTGTAGACAAAAGATGCACGTGGTCCTAGGAGAAGAACTTGCGCGTGCGGACAGCGCCGTTAGGGAGAGGAGTCGGGAAAGCGACCAGAACGGACAGCAGCCCGTGGGTTGGGTCCAAGGACTTGGCTTAGGAGGCGAGGAGTGGAAGCTCACGTGGACACAGGTCCTGAAGAGAATCTTCCATAGGGTGGACCAAGTAGCCCTAAGCATGTGCCCATGTGGAGCCATGGGCAACGGTTGTAGGTGCCACCCTATGGAGATGGCGTTTGAGGGTTCCACCGCCGTTCTCTCCATTTTAACCCCCGAGCACATCATCGTCGCCAACTGCGGTGACTCACGGGCTGTCCTCTGCCGCCGCGGTAGACCCATTGCCCTAAGCTTCGATCACAAGGTTAGTTTTTTGTTTCCAACCTCGGTTCTTTTTTCTCTTGACTTTTCACCGGTGACCGGCCGCAGGTGGTGGGTCTTTTACACCTAATGACCTTTTGACGGTCAAACTTCCATGTCAATAAGCCACGTGTTGGATAATAGGGACACGTGGCTCCAACACGTGGCTTGGTTCTTCTACGGATAAACTCGTGTCTTTTTGCATGAAAACTTTGTCTTCACATCAAACTGATTCTGTCTTGTAATGACTCTGGAACTTTATTTACTTTGAACAGCTTTCTTATGTCAGTGTTCAAAGTAACAGTTTCATATAGGTTAAATCGCTAAAACTCCATTACTGTAACTTAAGCAACTGTAGTAGTTGAAGCGATTAGTTGCAGAAGACAGGACATATATACATGTTCGCAGGTGGTAGTATTTACGTTGTTTGTGTTCTTTTTATCTTTTAAACCTTAGTTTGCTTAGGTTATTAAAATGGGTTTATCTGATTTATGTTGCAGCCGGACAGACCAGACGAGCTTGCAAGGATCACAGCTGCTGGTGGCCGAGTGACATACCAAGACTCGGCGAGAGTGGAGGGCATCTTAGCGATGTCCCGCGCCATAGGTATTCTAATTACCATCCCGTTCTTGGTTTGGTGCTAGCTTGTTCTTGGTTAATTTACTTAGACCTACTGATCTTATATGATGTTTAGATGTAACGATCGACAATGTACGTACTTAGTTTCAACTTGATTTCTTGAATTGCTTTTCAAAGTACCAAAAAAGAAAATATGTAGTTCAGTTCATGTCAGAAATGGTATTAGCTTTGAAGCTTTCTTCTGGTGGTTCTTTATTCTAAAGAACAATTTCATATGTGGACTTTTAGTTCACTGAATTTTCATGCATTAAGCATGAATATACACAATTAGGTGCAGTGAAGGTTATATAAACCAATTTCTTGGCTGCTCATGTCAAGGTTGGTTCTGGAATTAAACCAAAGAAAGTAAATATCCATTGGTATTAACTGCAATGTGGTACCAAAGGGTACCCTAGCACTTAAAATCTTGGCAAGTTGAAATCTATAGATGACCTTGTAGTTCATATATTTACTGAACATATTACCAAACTAGTGTTTCGAGTCCCATGGCTATTTTATGGTCATTGTAAGGGTAGGAATTGAAACGTATTGATTCCATCGAGTCTTGTGATTCAAGTCCTTTCGCTCTTATGTGATTCAAACTTCATATGATCATCCAATGAGGTTACTTTATAATGGCAATGATTAGCAAAGGCTATGAAAAGATAGAGTCACTCTCTAGACAGGATTGGGATTTTGAGTTTACCTCTAAGATCAAGTTGGTTGGTGACCTTTTATCTTGTAGAAGCATTTATTATCCTCTAAATTAGTTGATCTTATATAACCTCTTTACAATTTCTTTTTTTCTAGATTTGGAAAGACTAAAATTCCAATAGGCATCTAATTAGTCTAGCTATGGAATAGTCTTAATACATAGTCTCATTTGGTTAAGTCCAACCAGGCTTTATGATATAAGATTGAACTTAGTGCATGGTTGGCTCTTAGCTCTCGTGGCATGGAAAGTAAGGCTTTCAAGAGATGAATTTCTAAACAAGCCTATCGATGTTGAAGTGGTCAATCTCTAAAAGAAAAACATACCCTACCATTTGCCTTCTCCGAACAAACATGATTCGACTTTTATTAATCGTATGGTCCTAAAATTTGAATGATTTGGGACATTTCCCATCATCATTCTTTATTCCTCTAGAAAAATTTTCAAGTTCAAATGCAATCCTTTCTCTGGGAAAACTTGAGCAGAGCTCGTGCCTCGAATGAACATAAAGGAGATGACATTACTTCGGAGAATGGGATGCAAACAAGCCTACAATTTAGTTGTTCTACAACTATGGTTGTAATTAAGATTTGAATTTCATTGTTATTTGCCATTATTGAATGAATGGAGTATTAATTGATAATGATTCATACTTGGTATAAATTATACCCTTCCTTATAAAATAATTGATGACAGGAAAGCAATGCTCCTTTCCTTCTTTTCCTTACAAATATTAAAACCTACTTAGAATAAACCAAGAGCAACAAGGAACTAAAATCGTCAAGGTCAAATGGATGTCAGGATCATGCTTGTTATCTCTGGTAAAACTTGATTAGAGCTCGTGCCTCAAACGAACATAGAGAGACGACATTACATCGGAGTATGGGGTGCAAAGAAGCCTACAATTTAGTTATTCTACAACTATAATTGTAATCCAGATTTGAACTTCATTGTTTGTTTGCCATTATTGAATGAATGGACTTTTAATATATAATGATTCATACTTAGTATATAAGTTATACCCTTCCTTACAAAATAATTAATGATAGGAAAACAATGTTCCTTTCCTTCTTTTTCTTACAAATATTAAAACCTACTTAGAATAAACCAAGGGCAACAAGGAACTAAAATCATCAAGGTCAAAAGGATGTCAAGATCATGCTTGTTATCTAAAGGTGATCAAATCTGACCAATAAATTTGGGGATGATAGATGAATACTAAGGTGTTAAGCATGTGAATCTCATTGATTTGACTCCAAAAGAATGAACAAGCAAGCAATAAGCCTCGTGATCATTATTGACTTTTTATGAAGAAAGTTTTGTAAGTAAAGCTTATTGGAATAAAATTTTGGATACTTATTAAATTTTAATCAACTCACCTTTCTGAATCAATTGTCCACATTCAATCATCAAGCTTAAAGAAATAGATATAAAGATCATGTTTATTAGTGCAATGCAACCTAATCGATATATTTAGGCATGGTAGATGAATACTAAGATTAAGCAAATGGATCTCATTTATTCATGTCTCGAAGAATAAACTAGCTTGAGACCTTCAACTAATCCCTAAGAGAAATAAGCTTTATGATCATCATTGCTTTTCAGAAGGTAATTAGAATTTATTAGTACAATGCAACCTAATCGATATATTTAGGCAGGGTAGATGAACACTAAGATTAAGCGAATGGATCTCAGTGATTTAAGTCTTGAAGAGTGAACTAGCTTGAGACCTTCAACTAATCCCTAAGAGAAATAAGCTTTATGACCATCATTGCTTTTCAGAAGGTAATTAGAAATTCTCAACATAAACTCTCTAAATGTTGATTTGAATTTAATTAACTTGCCTTGCCCTTTTGAGTGATCCATTTCCAAGAAAACCACATGAAATAAAGAGTATTGCATGAATCAACCTTTCTTGTTTAGTTGTTGAGCTTGAAGAGATGGATATAAAATTGATGCTTGTTAGCTAAGGTGAAAAGATCAAACTCTTAAGCATATGAATCTCATTATTATGACTTATGAAAAGTGAACAAGCATGTGGCCTTCAACAAAATCATTGCTTCCCAACAAAGATGGCAATTAGACCTTTTCATAATCATAACTTTAAATATCAATTAGAATTTAATTAACTCCCCCTTCTCCATAATCCCTTTTTATGAACAATAATAAATATCTAAAAGGAAGAAATCTTCCTCCTATAGTATTATGCATTGAATTTAACAAGGGCGATCAAGTTTTCATGAACACTAATAAATATCTAAAAGGAAAACATGTTCTCCCTATAGTATTATGCATCAAATTTAAGGAGGTTGATTTGATCACTTGAGAAAGTCCATCTAACTACTTTCTATTAATATTGAGACTACATAAATATCAAATTAAGGTAGATAGAAATTGCAAAAATCATTCACTATGATGTCATTTTGTTGATGGAAGGCATAACATTGATTTGCTAGGATTAAAACCCTAGGCTTTTGATTGTAGATGCATAGACGATTAAAAAAAATAATTTTATGATAATTCAAAAACATAGCTTGCTAGAAAAACTGAAATTAGTTTAATGAACAAGAAACGACCTTGTTTTAATCATAAATTTGATGATTGTGAGGTCAATATCTAAAAGCTAATAACTTATTGTCAATAGCTCTATTTTACATTGCAATGTTTTTGTAGGGGTTTGAAATCTTCTGATCCACCAATCCTGTGCCCTCTGTGCCACAATCAATCCCCGTCCGATG
>JAOSBK010000007.1:30876159-30906740 GCA_027568895.1 Erythroxylum shatona
CGTGGCCTCACCCTTGACCAAAGAGGACAATACCGATTGTGTTGGATGCCGTGGTATAACCCGCAAACACCCACCGTAGTATAACCCGCAAACACCTAAGGGTGGGGGGTGGGGTCCAACAATTGTGCTCCAACCAAATGCTATACACCAGATAGCTTAGAGAAATTTTGAATACTAACTACTCACTTGAATTTTAGCCAAGTTTATATAATACCAATCTTGAATCACATTCTAGTTTTTTTTAGGAGTAGTGAGGGTTACATAGTTGAAGAATATGGTTCCATATATTTTTTATGTATTGGTACTAAAAAGAAAGGTGATCCAAGCTTTAAACTCCTTATCTACATATGATACATTAAGATGATATGTTAAAGAATCTAGACATCTTATCCACCATACTTATTTTTCCCTTTGAATGCTAAGTAAATTATGAAAGTAGCTTGAGGGTGAGCTTGTTTGAACCATAGCATCTTAAACTAAGTTCCTTAAAGTGTTAAGTTTTTGGTCAATTCTATAAGAATTATTGCTAAAGTTTCCCGAAGCTTTTTTATTCCACTTAATGATGTCCTCCTTATTGGTAACTAGACAATCCTAGAATATGGTTTAGAGCATTTGGCATTTAACCAAACACTTGGTACGCATAAACAAATAAATCCTAATTCAAGACAAATTCTCACTCTTTATCCATTAACAATCACTGCCCATCATTAACAATTCTCCATATGACCCAAAAATGTCAACCACGGATTGTTAATCATTGGAGAAAGGAGAGAAAGTAGAAGAGGAGCTTACCTTCGGTTACGCCCGCTGAAGAAGACGACGTCGAAGACGCTGGAGGTCCATGGCCACAACACACCTCCAGACGACGACGATGGAAGCAGACGGAGGAGGCAGATCGAAGGAGGAGGAAGACGACAACGCAGGGGCGGGGCGGGGTATAGGATAGGGTTGCGCGAGTGATTTAAAATGTAACCAAAACGACGTCGTTTTCGTTAATTTATAAATGTTTTAAAACTTAGCTAAAACGACGTCATTTGGTTTCATACCAAACAACGTCATTTTGGTTAAGTTATAAATGTTTAAAACAACAAAAACAACGTCGTTTGGTTTTATATCAACCGACGTCATTTTGGCTAAGGTTTAAAGTTTAAACATTAAAACCTTCATTGCAAAATGGCGTCGTTTGGTTTTATACCAAATGACGCCATTTTGGCTAAGGTTTAAACGTTTAAACCTTCATTGCAAAAGACGTTGTTTAGTTTGTTTTACGAAAACAACGTCATTTTGTTCAAGAAGCGACGAGATTCTTAAGTTAACCAAATCGACGTCGTTTCGGAAAAACCAAACGAAATCATTTTCGTAGAATTGAAAGCCAATGATTGACAACGATATTTACCGACGAAATTTAGGGATAGAAATTTATATCACCGCTAAAGCTAAATATCCAAACATCATTTCCGACACGTATAGTATTTCTGTCGGTAATTACCGACGGTTTATTTTCAGTCCGTAAAATTCCATCGCTATTTTGCTATTTTCTTGTAGTGTTAGACGGTTCAAGATTTTTATAGTTGAACTATTTGAACTGACTGCGTTTTTTAATCATCGATAAAAATTTCTTTATATGAGAAAGAAATAGTACTAAATCAAAATAAATCTAAAGGGACGAACTAACTACATGTGTACATTATCGTTTAGAGGTTGTCAAACCCCTTGTTATTAATTCGTCCTTATGGGCACTGAAGATACTGAGATACCAGAAGCAGATTTCCTTCATTATTCAATAGCTCATACAACGAAGCAACTTATATACAACTCAGGAAAACATGGGTATGGAAGAATAATATCCATTGCAATTCAGTTGTTGAGATATATGCAGTTCCTCGGGCCTACTTTGTACTGAAAGAATCTGTATTCTGTCACTGCCATTCTTTAAATGATTAAAAGATATAAACCTCTCATATATTTTAATATATTTTAGAAAAAATTTTACTAATTTTTAAATTTTTATCAGATTTAATTAATTCAGTTTGAATTTAAGAATGAGGTTAAACCTTCGTATAAATAGTATTTGATTAGTACAAGTATGATATTCACGAAACATATATTTCGTTGTTATTTTTTAACCAAAATCTACGAAAATGACGAAACATATATTTTGTCGTTATTTTTTAACCGAAGTCTACGAGAATGAACTTTTTTGAAAAACCGAAAATTATAAAGATTTTTTTAAAAAAATTTAAATTAAGGTAAATTTTCAAAAGTTTCTTAAATTATAAGAGAAGTTTATGCCTTTTCCTCTTCTTTAAATATATATTCAGAAACCTTTTAATATGTAGTAATTTATAAATTATTTAAATTATTTGATACATTATTGATTTTTTCTTGGCTTTATTAAGATCTTCTATAATTCACCCAAAAGGGTTTTCTATTCATTAATTAGATTTTATAATTGTGATTAACATGAATAAATATTTAGTTTGTAACAACAACCTACAAAGGCATTTGATTCTACCAAATGTAAAATGATTACCCCAAGAATCCCAAGTGTTCTTATGCACTATATATGTATATTTAGATATCTTAATGCTTTGCAAGTGTAATTAAGCATACTAAATGTTCAAATAATATAAATAACATAAGAATATAAACACCTTTTTATTAGTTCAGAACGATTAATCGAAACTTTAAATTTAGTTAGATTAAACCTGTTCTTTAAATTTAAGTTATTACATACACCCGACATATTATTCGGTGTGTGTCCAAAAGATAACAAGGAAGGGTTTGGTAGAAGGCAACTAAAGTAACCATCCATATAAGAAAGATGATATAATATTATATACCAAGGCATGGCCTAAATGCTTATTTAACAACTCCTTGGACAAGTAGGATTCCTTATCCTTAGAGATGGAAAGTATAAAAATAAGCTTTAGGAGACTTGCCCAACTCATTAATTTGGTTATAAATTCTAAAAAAGGGCTATTCCATATCTTCTGGAAATCCTTTCCTTTGATGGTGTTGGTAGGCATCTTCCCACTTTTTCCAATCAAATGGATTGGTACATGCCCTGTGAGGTTCCATTCATACACAAAGCTTTGTCCTTTATAAGCATGTGAATAATGGGATGTTGGGTTTACAACATCTCATTATATTATTATAGAAAGTTAAAACATGTGCTGAAGAAAAGATAAAATCACTAACTTATGTAGTACTTGCTACATTGAAAGATGCTATTCAGGAAAAAGGTTTAAAGGGACATGTAATAAGAGCTATAATTACATTTTAGTGACTGTTTGCAATTGGATGGACATTTAGAAAGTTAATAAGTAATTTTTTTTACCGTAAGAGTCTTAAAAAAAAAATGAATATTTAGTTGTAAAATAAAAAAAGAACTTCTTTAATAGATATGACTTTTTTGACAGTTAAAATACAACTTTTTAAGAAGTTTTAAAAAAACCTTTTAAATGATTTTTTCGGGTAATTTTTTCATATCAATTAATGAGTTTATTTTTTAATCTCTTTTGCCCTTATATTTTCTACATAATTTTCACAATACGCACAAATCTATCTTCATGTTTATTTTAGTATTTATATAATATTATTTGCATATTGTTTAATATACTTTAAATAATATTTATATAATTTTTATTACAAAATAAAATATAGTTAAAATTAAAAATATTTTTTATTTTTATGTTATCAAACAGTTTACTTTATGAAGTTCTTTCAAAAACATTTTTTTTTAATGACAACTAAATAGTCAATTGACTTATTAGAAAAGTTCTTCTCGAAAAAAATCTGAAAAAAAAAATTATAATAACAAAAGCTCTATAGATATAAGCTCAACCTAAGTAAAATCAAATAACAATCTTGTGTTAGGTGTACTAAACAACTAAAAAGTGGCAAGGTTCATGCTTGATGATGACCTTGAAAATTGGCTTTTCCAATCCCAAAATCTTATTAAACTATTACCGAGGCCATGCTTCATCACATATCAACAAATTGAAACTTAGTTTACTTTAATCTCATTTTCTCACGTGTTATCAGTTAATTGGTAATTTAAAATTATTAATATGCATGACTAATTAATGATCTCTAATATCTCTTCATTAAGGTATCTAATTGTATTTGAAAGCTTCTTAAGCTAGAGAAAATTGAAAAGATATCACATAAAATTTTTAAAAATATAAATTTGTAATTTTTAAAATTAAAAATAGATTATTTGAAAGGGTTATTATTAAAAACATTATATTGTATTATTTCGTGAGATAAAATATTAAAATTAAACAAAATAGATTATTAAAAAATTAAATTATTTATAATTTTCAATTGTAATTAATTTTAATTAATTAAATATATAATGTTAAATTAAATTAAATTATTTTATTAAATTTAAGTAAACAAATTTTTATTAAAATTTAAAATTCAAATAAATAAAAAATTGTTGTTTTTTTTGTTAGCGCACGAGATGTCCTAAGAGGATCCTAATTATGAGAAGACGCCTTTAAGCCATCCATTCTCAGATTAATTTCCGCTCGCACCGGGTCAGCCCATAAGGGGTAAAGTGCTGGCCAAACAGATTTCTCCATTCTCAGAACTCGAACTTGAGACTTCTAATTAAGGGATGAGAGTGTTGACCACTCACACCAAACAGTTTGGTAAAAAAAATGCTTTCTTTCGAATGCCGACAAGAAGCTTTTGGAGTGACCTGTGAGTCACTTATTGTATCACATCATTGAACGGCATAAAAATTTCAGGAATCTCCTTAACTCTGCCAACACACAGCAGATCGCATACCCTAACCAACGTATCTTCTTCTTTGACCTCTTACCCTGTGACAGTCTTTGGAAGCTCAATCATTATTGCACTAAATGTTTCCTTTACAACAAGGCGATGACCTGTGCTTCAAAATCATATCTTTTGATCCCCACACAAAAAATGATATACCAGAAGATCTGATTCTCGCTCATGATTCTGTCTATGGCACTAATATTGGTAGTAATATGAACAATGAAGTTGCGAAAGCTCGACGGCGAAGTAAGGTTAAGTTTAGTAATCCTATGGCGAATATTACTGAGGAAGCTGCGAGGGATAGTGATTGTAAGAAGATGATGCATCGTGACATTGAACGGCTTAGGAGGCAAGAAATGGCCACCCTTTACTCGTCTCTTCGATCTCTACTCCCTCTTGAATTTGTCAAGGTAAGAGCTTTTGCGTTCTGTTCCTTAAATTTCTTGCTCATGCTTGCTTGTTGCTTGTGAAGGATTTGTGGGTTTTGAGTTTGACCACCTTTTTGTTAAAGAATCAGGAGTCAAGAAATGGGTTTTTGAAATTTTTTTCGTTGAAACTATGACAAGATCGTCCTTCTAAAGGTTATGACTAGGGTTGTGTTGCTATTGATGTGGTTCAGGGGAAGAGATCGATGTCTGATCATATGAACGAGGCTGTGAATTATATAAGGCACTTGCAGAAAAAGATCAAAGGCCTGTGTTATAAGAGGGAAGAACTAAAGAAGTTAACCAATTTGAGTGCTGCGAACTCCCAAACTGGAAGTTCAGATATTTGCTCACCAAGTTCAGTGGTGGTCCGGTCATGTCTTGTGGGGATCGAGATTGGGTTCAGTACTGGTCTGAGAGGGCAAAGTTTTCCTTTATCAATCGTGTTTCAAGTGCTACTTGAAGAAGGAATTCGTGTGGTTAATTGCTTAACCACAACAGTAAATGAAAGATTACTCCACACTATTCAAGCTGAGGTAATATCAGGGTTTAGGGTTTATCTATGTTCTAAAGTTGTTAATTTATAAGTTGAGGAAAATCTCAACTTCCATTTGTGATTTTACTTCACAGGTCGATGATCCAACAACTTTAAACTTATCTGAACTGCAGCAGAAACTAATCAACCTTGCTTCTTCTTCTAACAACTAGAAGTTCATTGAACTAACAGTAGATCTAGGATTAGTAACTTGGATTTGACCAGGTTCCTAAGATAATAACTTGATTTTGAAGTTCATGAAACTTCACTGAAGATGGTCTTATTAGCATCAGAACTAACTTCAACGCTTGAAGCATTTTGAAGATATCTGGTTACCATATGTCCACTGAGGCTCGAGCTTTCTTTCTTGTTTCTACTTCTTTACCACATGTCAAATTTATGAGTATGTATTTCTATCTTTTCCTCTATATGCTCCATTGAAGTGTAGCTCATTAAGCTTCTGTTTCAACTGCAAACTAATCAAAATCTTGTAGGAGATAATCCCTTATGGTCTCAATTGTTGGGATAATCCATTCTTTTTAACAACATTTCCTTGAGAACAGCGTGTGTTTCTCGTAGATCTACACCATCTGGATCCTCTTGTTTTCATCTGTGACATAAGCTTTTTGCACCTTCATCATGACAAGTTGCATATTTTTTCATTAGCTGTTACAATTCTCATGGCTGCGAGATTTTGATGATCTATTGGCCCTTGTTTATAGTCTTTCCAATACAATTAATCAATTTCATTTGCATGTGGAACAAGCTTTTGATATAGAGTTTGTGTCATACATAGGATAAGAGCATAAGCATATACATACATAATATTAGTTGAACTGTAATGATTTTGAGTTAGTTGTGTGGAATAAAGACAAATCTGTTCTGCCACCAACCGGCAGCTTAATGAGGTATTGTCCAAGGCTATACCTGCATTGAAAATATGCATCTGTTAGGACATGGTACATGCAAGCTCACAGATCTAATTACTGCATCTCTTCAAATTTGATGCCCTAATTGCGCTAGTCATCATTTCAGTTTGTGAAAACTAAAAGGATGACTTATGATGTCGAACATATCTTTTTTAAGATCTAATTCGGTGTTGATCAGGTTTTGTATAACACTGCTCAAAGATCACTTGGAAATATAATCCAAGGTTAAAGTAACTAATATCTAATTCAAAAAGCAGAGAAAGTGACTTAGAAATATTTTGATTATATGTAATTATTATTTTTCTCCTTCTATTTCATTTCATTTCATTTTGTTCTTATTTACTAGAAAATGTGTAAATTAAGATTAGTGATAATGAAATATCATGGTAGTAATAAGATCTTCAGAAGAAGCAAGCCGTTGAGATGATGATGATGATAATGGCCTCGCTTGGTAGGCAACCAATCAATTTTTTTTAGTAGATTGATTGTCTTTAGCTGTTTGACTCTTAAAAAAGTTACGAAAACTGTTTAGAGAGTAGCAGTTCTGATGGCTAAACAGCCAAAAATGAAAATGATCCATCAATCAAAATTTTAACAATGAAAAGTCATTTGTACCCTTTAAATTATATTGCTAAGTTGCGTAATATTTTACTGTTTAAAAATGTATTTTTGATTAAGTTGGGATTAAGTATCACATGCATCATATTTTTGTTAGTTCTAATATACAACAATTTTTAGTAAGTAGAACAACCTAATTGAAGTTCCTAGATACTTACGTTTTAGGAACAATATTTGTTCTTATAATTGTTTTATGCAGTTATAGGTTAGAAATAAAATATTGACCTTAAACGAAAATGAAAATAGAAAGAGTTGCATAAATTTTTCATAGATGATAAAATAGTACAGGTGAAAATGACTTCTCTAAAATCTAAATTCTTATAAGAATATTCAACGAAATACTAAGATATATAATATTCATATTCTTATATATTTTCTTAAAGTCATATCCTCATAAGTCATTTTACACATAAATAGCTAATTTTACCAAACATTTCTAACAAACAGCTAATGCAATCAGCTAGTCAAATCAGCTAGTAGAATCAGCTATCAGCTAACAGTTAATGTAATCAGCTAATTATCAAATAGATCAACGTCAAGAGTACATGAATTCCAAATGAGTGACCCGAACCGTTATTATCAAGTTCATCGTCGTGGAATATGAACAAAGGATCATATTCAATTCTTAAGATCTTAGGTGTATATGTATTGTTTGAATGCTTGTGTTCTGACGGAGAAGAAACAAAGACATTCTGTTTTGTCATTTCTTTTTTATAATCTTTCAGGTGTATGCCTTCCTTGTACAAGTCAATTGATTTTGATTACTGTTCGTAAAGTGATTTATTCAAGATACGTGATCAAGATCAGTAACAAGTCGAGCCAATGGGGTTTTGACCTAAACTTAATCAGGTTTTGATTGCATAATTAGAGTTCAATTAATCAAATAATATTATTTTGTAAACATTGATAAAGTAAAATTATTTTGATTACTTAAATTATCTTTATATGTAATTTATATATTATCACGTATTTAATAATTCATCTGACACATACAAAGAATATAAAAATTCCAAATCCAATCTAATTAAAATCAAACTTTATATAAAACTTAATCAATAGTTAAAGTTTAATCAATCAAATTCAAATAATTCAAAATTCATTTATATTGAAGGTCAAAATAGTGTTATTTAGGCAAAATTGATAAAGTAAAATTGTTTCGATAAATTAAAATTTCAACCAATAACAAAATAATATTGTTTTATTTATTTTTAACAAAAGAATATAATCTTAACTATTTTGAATTAAATTTTTTAATTCAAATTTATTTAAAATTCAACCAATTTAAACTTTACCTATTAATTAAAACTCAATAGGATCAAAATTATCATGTAATTTATATATTTAATAATTCATCTAATACACACAAAGAATATAAAAACCTCCAAGTCCAATCTAAAAAGTTGCAATAAAGCAATTCCTTCCAATCTAAAATGTTCCCATACAAGAAGTCCAGAACTTGGACTTGGGCTCAGTGTATTGTAGTCTCATTGTCTGGTGTCATCTGCCCGTCTGCATGAACTATTAACATAATCCTCCGATTGATTGCAATAAAATTCCAAGTTCAAAGAGACCTTATAACATTATCTAACACTTGATTTATTTTAATTCTCAAAATCGTTTTCAGTATATGAAAAAATATATATAAATATAAATATCATAAACTCATTTAACGGCCATTTACTATTAAAAAATTGTGAAAAATAAGATGATTACATGAGTATAATTTGTCACTTACCTATCATAACAATGTCATTTTGTAAATAGAAAATTGCACCAAGATGGCCGGCAATATGTATAATTTCTTTATATTGAGAGCTTAATTAGTTGATATGTTTGAAAAACTAAATTGGTTTGGCCGATTTTACACTTTTTAGTTCGATTTTTAATTTTTTAGTTCGATTTAGTTTAATACTTAAAAAAATGATTAGTTTATTAATTCATAGATTAGTTTTTATAAATTAACCATTTTTATAAACCAAAATGCGCTAACTAATTTTTATATAATATATATAATCTCTTTTTTCAATTAAATTTTTATTTTTTTTATATTTAGGGATAGTCTTCTTTAGCTATTTTTAAAAAATTTTAAATTTATTTAATCTTTAACCGGTTTTATGATGATCTAATATCGATTGAACCTTTTAAACTTTAAACCTCTTGTCTTATTGGTTTAACTTCTGGTCCAGTTTTAAAAACTTTGTTATTTTGTGCATTCTCCTGTAATAATCCATATGGATAATTCTTTTTGAAAAAAAACCAATTTAACAAATTCACAGGTTTGGAAAATCAATTCTATTTAAGTGATCATTAAAACTTCTTATTTTAATATTAGTAAATACTCCATGAAAAGTTCCCTTCCACCACTTGATTTAGGAGTGACAATAGGACATGATTGGTTTGGTGTCTTTATTGTTTTTAATCCTAATCAAATATAATTTGATAAATTAATTTTTTATTAGCTAGATTTATTTATTATAATTAGTTAATTCTAAAAAAATTAAACTCACTTTGATATATTTAAATTTAACTTAATTAAATTATATCTAACTTGTTACCTTCTGGTTATTTCACCTGTTATTTTTTATTATTTTTTACTTAAAGCCACTTTTTAAGAGAACAAACTTGGCTGCCCAATAGACTTGATTGTTTTAGAAGATAAAAGGTTATTATTAATATTATTATTTTGCTTGTATTATGTTTCCTGATCTTCTCTTGCTCTGAATTCTTAGAGTTGTTGGGTTGGTGTAGTGTGACAATTACATGGAGACATATATACGCTAAAAACAAGCAACTGGTCTCATACAAGTAAGAAAAAGCATAGTACTCGATGACCCAATGCCATATTCAAAGACAATACCACATGCTCTTACTAATTTGTTGCGTCCAATACTCTTATCTTTGTTACAAGTGAATTACCACAACACAACAATTGAAAAGAGCTCTTTTGTCAGCTTGTGGATTGGAGGAGACAGCAAATCATCGAGCAAACTACTTAGGATTTCGGGTTTATTGTAATCCTAATAATCTAAAAAACAAAGAACCTTGTCAAAGAGTTTGGCAAATTTTATGTATTGATGATCTGAAACACGTGTATTTTAGCACTTATGGTATCTATATAGATGCTTTGGCTATGGAGTTTATGTCAATACAAAGGAATATGCATCTGGGCATTCTTGTTTTCTTCTTCTTCTTCCCTTTTTTCTAATATTGATTTCAAATTCTTGTTGTCTTCTCTTATTATTTTTCTTTTTGTTGGTTCAAAAGTCATGGCCAGCCAAAAGGCAGACACAACTTGCTTACCTAACCTTTAGAGCTACAAGTTGCATTGTTAAATATGATTAGAGAAAAGTTGTGACACCTTATATGAATCTATAGAAAAGAATATTAAATCAAAATTTGACTAATTAATCTATATTTTCTCTTTTCTTAAATTGAATTAGAGCTATTGTTGGATAAATGTAAAATTAAGAAGTATCAAATACTATTAGAGAAAGTCTTTAAGATGATGAACTAAGATAAGGAGAGTATAAAATGGCATTGATGATAAGGTAATAAACAAATACTGCTTTAAATTAACATATTCAACTCCTTTATGCTTTTCTTTTCTGATTTTTTCTGTGTTGTTTAACTTTGCTAAACACAGGTTTAATTCCTTTTGCTTTGATTCTCATTTTAGGACTCAGAAGCATTCTTGTTAGGTGATACATATTTAGTTCTCCTTTTTCTGCTACCAATTTTTTATATAACAATCACTCAAAACTTTTGCCCATGGGTAAAATTTAGAAAAGCCTAAAAATACGCAACTTCATTTTTAATTAATAGAGATGTTATTTTTTATATGCACTTTTTGCTCAATCAGTTCACTTATAGTTCAACCACAGTGAAAATTAAAGAACTTCGATAGAGATTGTTGCTTAAATTAAACAAAACAAAAAAAATATATTAAGTTTTGAAATTTGATTTAGTCTTTATGAGATTAGTTGCAGAGTGAAAAGATACCTGGTACAGATTTTACTTGTTAAATTTAATTTTTACCAAAAAATTTGTAATTATTATCTTTTAAATTAATAAAATATATTATAATTAATTAATGTTTATGTTCGGGTTGTACTAATTATTCTTGAATTGTTTCGAGTTAGGCGATCCAAAATTTAATAATTAAGTATGTTAATTACTAATTAATAAGCTTATATTACCAATGGTGGCTAGATAGACCAAGATTGAGGAAACTTGCAATTACTAAAAGACATGCACCAGCTAGTGGGGTTGAGCTGATTAGACTCCTAATGATGGATCATTGGTAATTGGTAATTGGTAATTGATAATTGTTAATTGCTAATTACTTCTATTAATCTCCTTGACTTTCAAGGCTGTGTTTTGTCTTAACCACAGGTATCCTTCTCCTTACACATTGTGTACAACTCCACCAGAGGCATCTCTCAGTTTCTCCAAGCTTGATCCAGCTGTTCCTGAATTTCACCATCTTCCCACACTCTTTCTGTTGTCTATACATCAGCTTTGTTCATCTCCTTTTCTGGGTTAGAAATGAATTGGAATTGTTTTTGTTGTATCAACCAAGAAAAGGAAACACATGTTACCAGGTAGGGTATGCTCAAGTTTCATCATGAGTTCAAGAGTTCAATCCTTGAAAATTCAGAACAACTACTGATGTTTTTGTTTCTTCATTCCGTTTTGGTTTTTCAGTTTGAACAAGAATGGGGATTATCCCTGGGAATTGTACACCCTGAAGGAGATTCTTCAAGCAACAAACAATTTCCAAGATGATAATAAGATTGGAGAAGGTGGATTTGGAAGTGTATACTGGGGTCGAACAAGTAAAGGCCATGAGGCAAGTTTGTTCATCCTTCTTGTTCTTTTAATAATTACCCTTTTCTCGTTTCAGGTTTCTTTGTTCAATTAGGTTATTTAACCTTACTCTTCCAGATTGCTGTGAAACGCCTGAAGGCGATGACTGCAAAAGCAGAGATGGAATTTGCTGTGGAAGTAGAGATACTTGGCAGAGTCAGACATAAGAATCTGTTAGGTCTGAGAGGGTTCTATGCAGGTGGAGATGAGAGACTAATAGTGTATGATTACATGCCTAATCATAGTTTAATCACTCATTTGCATGGTCAACTCGCTCAGGATTGTCTACTTGATTGGCCAAGGAGAATGAGTATAGCTCTTGGATCAGCAGAAGGAATAGCGTAAGTTTCAGCTCATCTCAAAGTTTCTACAGGAAAAGTTTCTGTCAAGAACAACTTAAAACTCTGGTTTTTGTTTGATATTGCCTCAGAACAACTTGGTATTGATTACGAATCTGAAATTTATATCAGGTACTTGCACCATGAAGCAAGTCCTCACATAATACATCGAGACATAAAGGCCAGTAATGTTCTTTTGGATCCACAATTCCAAGCAAAAGTAGCAGATTTTGGTTTTGCAAAGCTGATTCCTGAAGGGATTTCGCATTTGACCACTAGAGTGAAAGGAACTCTCGGGTACTTGGCTCCTGAATATGCAATGTGGGGCAAAGTTTCAGAGAGTTGTGACGTTTACAGCTTTGGGATTCTACTCGTGGAGATCATTAGCGCTAGGAAACCATTAGAGAAGCTACCAGGAGGCGTGAAGCGCGACATAGTTCAATGGGTCACTCCATATGTTCAAAAGGGTGCATTTGATCACATACCTGACCCTAAATTGAAGGGTAGATATGATAGAACTCAGTTGAAATCGGTGATAATGCTTGCTATGAAGTGCACAGACAACAATCCTGAGAACAGACCAAGCATGTTGGAGGTTGTGGACTGGCTTAAAGGTGGGATTGGAAGAACAAGAAAAGAGTTGCAGAACATGGCTATGGAAGACAAGGTTAATGAAGAAGATGAACAAAAAGACAAGAACGGTATCGAATGTGAAGGGTTGGGAATCGACAAACACAACGTAAGAAGGAAAAGGGCATCATCAAGAATGAGATAATCAAGAATATTTTATAATATATGATAAAATTCCATTTTTTTCATCTTGTAAAATTGACTCTATATATATTTCCCCTTGTTGGAGGTGTTTTACTTACAAGTGGAACTTCCATCTGTCCAAGAAACATGTCACTCTCGTATAGAAGAAGAAGAAGCTTTTTGTTGGAAGTAGTCTTTAGGAACATCGATTAATCGTTACTATAATAATAAAAAATAACCCTAGAAAAGCTAGAAGAAATTGATTTTAGTTAATGAATCTATATGGGCATTCATTATATAATAAATCTGTAATTAACTCAAGTTACGGTAAGAAAAACTTTGCATTAAATTTTCTATTGATCATTTGGATTATGTCAAAAAAGATAAAAATTAGGAATAATAAATTGACCTCATTCGGCCTAAAGTTAACAGACAATTTATGTTTAAATTGACTCTTTTTAAATCGAATCTAAATTTTAAAATATTCAAATTGATTCGATTCATAATATTGTCAATTTAAGGAAGAAAATAATCTTAGAGAAGGAGATTAAACTTCTGTTTGGTTAAACTTATACCAGTAGGGTTTTTTTCTATAATTTTTTTGAGAAAATTTTTTCTAAAAAGTTAATTGACTGTTCGGCTATCATTTAAAAAAGAATTTTTTTGAAAGAACTTCATACAGTAAACTGTTTGGTAACATAAAAATAAAAAATATTTTTAATTTTAACTATATTTTATTTTGTAATAAAATTATTTATACATATAAATATTATTTAAAGTATAATAATATATTAATAATGATATAATTTTAAATCATATGAACACATAAATAAAAATATATCTAATCAAATCTTTTATGTAGATTATAACATAAGTAAAATTAATATAAAAAATAAATATTAAAACATATAAAAAAGTCAAATAATATTATATAAAATTTAAAATAAATATGTAAGTTGAGTAAATAGTTAAATACATAACAATTATGCAAGATATTAGAGAAGAAGAGTTTGCAAGATAAACGTAAAGATGAGTTTGTGAAAATTATGTGTAAAATATAAGAACAAACAGGACTAAAAAAATGGCCTCATTAATTGATCCAAAAAATCTACTTGAAAAAGTCATTCGAGAGACTTTTACGAGAAGCTACAAATTTAGCTTTTTAAAAGTTGTATTTCGCCTTCTAAAAAATCTACATCTATTAAAAAAGTACTTTTTTATTTTACAGCCAAACACCCATTTTTTTAAAAAGACCTTTGTGGTAGAAAAAAACGCTTATTAACCTTCTAAAATTAACAGACTACGTTTGATTTGACAATTTAAATTTATAACTTAAATTTAAGTTTTAACATATTTAAAATTAATTCAACTCTACTTATGATTATTCTAATGAAAACGTTATGTTAAAAGGGTTACTTGACTTGGTTTATCTATACATATAATTTATCATATGATGTCACAAAACCATGCTAATGTATGAAATTGGACCCAAGGGGTCTTTTAATTTTTTGTTTCCATCACACCAATTCTATTATAAACTTTATCATGCGAAGGATCCAGTGGGAAGAAGACACCTGATACATGAGCCATACGAGAGGTTGTTCCAAAGAATGTTTAAGAGCAAACCCAACTCAACCTATCACATGTTGATGATCAGATCAGTGTCCTTACTACTCCAAAATGTTTCATGTGAACAGGAATCAGGACATCTCGAGACTATCGATATCTTCTTTTTTTAGTGTTACAGTATTATTCGTACACGCTCATCACTGGGACTTCAACAGAACTTTGACAATTTATCTGCAACAACCAACTTCATAAAACTCCAACAAGAAAAAGTTCATCAGTCCAGACTTGTTTTGCAGGGTGAAGCTCTTCTGGTAAATCTCCTAAATTGTACTACTAATGAATGTGAAATATATTTTCAGAACAAAGGGCCAGAAACAAAATCAATGGCTGTTCCTAACCTGTGAATCTGTGATACTATCGTATTGATACAGCGAGCACGCAACTGATTGAGCACAGAAACAGAATAATTCCAGCACTTGCTTTTAACATTCTCAAATCCCAAGATCCATGTTATTACAGCAAAAGTGAGCAAACCTAGCAATCCTATATGCATAATTAGGCTTACTTAGGACCCCCCTACGAAAATGGATAGAGCCCTTTTTTGTTAGGGGACTATAGAGACTGAGATAAAGGAAAGAGCTAAGAAAAAAGTGCTATTACATTACATGGGACCGATACGCTATTACATGTTAAAAGCTAAAATGATAAAAGGATTGTATGTGACTGTGTGTATCCTTTGAAAGGAACATTTAACACAGGCAGGCAGGGATAGAGACGAAGAAGAAGAAGAAGAAGAAGAAGAAGAGACTTAGTTGAAACAAGTTAAGGTAAAGCAAGCCGGCCTAGGAACGTATAGGTTGTGAAAGTAGAGAGGCTCAGATAAAGAAGGGTCGTTTCTGAGATGCCATTTACTCTGTCATTTGGTATCTACCATGGCTAGCTTTTTTATTAACGGTTTGTGAATTGAAGTCAAAAGGGGTATTATTTATTGGACAGAATATTATTAATTCTTCTTCCTCTTGTTGCTTTTATGTACATTTTGATTATGCTTTTCAGGGATACGATTGCTTGGATTATTAGGACTTGGAACAAACTCAAACGAGGAGCGTTTTAGGTCTTTTGAAAATGAGATTTTACAGAAGTTTGAGCACTTCTCTGCAAGTGAACGAGCTTCTTTGACATGTATACATGTTGAGTACAGAACCTGAAGTTGACTATCTATCTATCTATATATATATATATATGTATATGCTGGTGCAAGTACATGTCCATTCTAGGCTGTTGTCACCAGATGATGCAGACAAGCATGTTCCCAATGCTTTAAAGGTTAAGCTCCCAATGCTTTGAAGGTTATAAACTCGTTATAGAAAAAATATTTTTTAGTATTAAATTATTATAAAATTAATTAACAATTAAAGAAATTAAAATATAAAAATTTAATTGAAACAATAAATTTTAAAAATAAATTTTATTTATTTTAAAAATTAATTGATTAATTAACAAATTAATCAAATTTTTAAATAAAATTATTAAAATAAATTTAACTGAAAAGTTAAAAATTAAACCTAAAAAAGACCCAATTTGAGAGTTTTATGTTCAACAACTTGGATACAATTTTGCTAGCAGATTTGCTGCTTCCAAATTGTTATACCTCGCTGTGTCTTTAAGATTCTAATCATCTAACTTATTGTAATGAATGATTGAAATTTATTAAAGCACAGCGGACATAATAATTCGGGAACAACAAATATGTTCCCATAATTTTGTACTCAAGGCTAAAATAAGCATACAATAAGTAAAATAAGCATATAACAAGTAAGGAAAGCAAGGGATTAAGTTTGACATTAAAACATTTTTATACTTAAATTTGATTAAATTTAAATACTTAAATCTAAATTCTTATTAAAAAATAGTCTAAATTTTAAAAAACGGTCTAAATTTAAATACTTGAATATAAATTCGATTTAGTGTGATTTATTAATTCAAAATTAATTAAAAAATATACAAGGAAAATAAATGAAAACAAAATAGAGCAAGGACAAGACGAAAAGAGTCACATACGAGTGAATGGAGCAGAGAGTCATCTATTCGATGCGTCCACATCTACCACTGCAACCAAATTATACGCTCACACACTCACACTCAAGTCTCTCCATTCTCGTCCTGGGAAGTTCCAATCTTTTTTTCTTTTCCTTTCTTTTCTTCCAAACACAGAATGTTATCAGGAACAAACAACCCAATATCAAACATTCAAAGAAACCAATGTTGGTAAATCCATTCATCTTTCATAGCCGCGTCTCTGAGTCTGATCAGTACGATTATGACACTCTCTAATCATATACTAGCGTACCTCTCTCTATTACTTGTCAATATCACCACATCTATATAGTATATTACATCTATACATTTAAGTTTGATTGATAAAATTGAAGTGTCTTACTCGTGACAGTTCCACGATCTCGTCTTTTTCTGATATGCTACTTCTTTCCCTTGATACTGCTTTTAGATTGCTATGATTTCCCTTTTCAAGATTGGAATCCACTTGAACAACCCTTTTTAAGGGGTGTTAAAAGATGGAGACTTTAATCTGGAACTGAACTAGTTCAACAGGAATTGGAGCTTCTTGTTCTGGTTCTTGGTTCTTGGTTTGGTCTTAGAGAGGTTTTTGCTTCTCTCTAGACAAGTCTGCTCTTCTGGGCCCATTTGAGATGGTAGACAACAAAGGAGAAACAACTAAGAATAATCATCCACAACCACAGCAGCAGATTTCATCTTCTCCAAAAGACCCACTTGAGGAATCAACTGAAATAAGACCTCACCATCACCAACAACCGTCTACGCTGGTTGTCACCGGAGCTCCTTTCGTCTCTGCTTCTGTTTATGGCCCTGTTGGTGCAACTTCTGCCTCTTCTTTTGAGCAACAATTTGAGTCTGTGAACCCCAAGAGACCAAGATACGGTACCGCTCAATGGAAGCTATTACCTTCTGCTGCTTCTCAACGACAGCAACAGAAACAAGGTCCGATGAGTACTGCTATGATCACAAGCGAATCAAGCCCATCACCAACTACAAACCCCTTGTCCGTATCAAACCCTCAACCTCATACAACAGTGTCTTCTTCAGATACAGCCTCATCTCCCTCACACTCTCCTCTTCCTTCACATTCTGCAGCATCTGGACAAGAAACAAGCAAAGCAGAAAGCGAGCACCTTCATCACCAGTTTCGAAAAGGAAAATATGTCAGTCCAGTCTGGAAACCCGATGAGATGTTGTGGCTAGCCAGGGCTTGGAGGGTTCAGTATCAAGGTGGGACTAATGGGTCTTCTTCGAGAACTGAAAATCAAGAAGCTGCTCAAATCTCTGCATCAACAAGAGGGAAAACAAGAGCTGACAAGGATAGAGAAGTCGCGGAGTTTCTGAACAGGCATGGTGTGAATAGAGATGCAAAAACTGCGGGTACTAAATGGGATAACATGTTGGGTGAGTTTAGGAAAGTTTATGAATGGGAGAGAGGTGGGGAGAGAGAGCAAGTTGGGAAGAGCTATTTCAGACTTTCTCCTTATGAGAGGAAGCTGCACAGATTGCCTGCTTCATTTGATGAGGAAGTGTTTGAGGAATTGTCTCAATTCATGGGTTCTCGCATGAGAACTTCTCAGAGCAGAGGAGCTTCATCAATCGGTGTTGGTGATGATAATAAAACTGCTTTTCCAGGTGCAAGAACTTTGCCAACCCCACCTTTGTTCAGTGAAGACGATCTCTCACTTCCAGGTATGAACTCAGCTGATTCCTAATCAGCAACAAAGTTCGGTTCTTTGATCCTTGTACTGCATCTGCCTATTTCCCTCTAAAAGATTACAACTTTATGATCATCTTTTGCAGCAAGAGCAAAACAATTTGGCATTACAAGTGGAGGAGAAGCTTACTTTCATGGCGCGAGGGGTGTTTCGCTAGGGTTTGATACTTCGGCAGACGTTGCAGGTGGTACTTCTTCAACATCTAAGGAGTTTCGTAGAATCGGTAAAGTAAGGATGACATGGGAGGAATCAGTGAGTTTATGGGCTGAAGAAGGGGAAAACCATATGGGAAGAGTGAGGGTTCGAGGTTCAAGCTTTCTGCATGCAGATGAGCTTACGTTTTTTGATGATTCCATGGTAGCTTGCACCATGGAAGCATTTGAAGACGGACCTCTTAAAGGTTTCTCAGTTGACAAGTTCGTCAATGGTCATCAAGTCAAAGTCTTTGGTAGAAGAAAGTCTTCCGTATCTACTACTGCTACTGTTGCTTCTGCTTCTGGTACTGTAAATCTCAGTAATTTTGAATGCCTATCTTGAAACAGCATTTCTTGAAGTCCACATCTCACAGTTGTCTATTTATAGGAGGTTTCACTGAAAGGTCCCAGCTTCCATTAACAGAACCTTTAATAAGATGTAAGTCCCAGTTCTTATTGTCAAAATTTTTTACTTTCCAATGTATGTGTTCATGGTATTAGATTTTGTTTTGGAACAGCAATCCCAGCTTCTTGGGAAATTCAAGACCCAACTGAGTACTACCTAGGATGTCTTCGAATGCCACCATCGACACTCCCAAGCTTGTTTGAACTCTCATGGTATCTCCAAGAGCCACCACCCGAAGAGCTTCGATTCCCACTTCGCAAAGATGTGTACAAAGACTTGCCACAAGGCAAAGAACTCTTCTTCACCACTAGCAGCGAACTTTTTGATTGTAAAAGCATCACTTTCGACATCTTAAGCTCAATCATTCGAATGAACCCTAGTGTCAGTGGTGCTACTGCTTCTTGTAGAGACTCTTTCATTGGTCTTTGGGATGATTGCATTAATAGGCCTGTGTCTAAGTTCTGCCCAATCGAACTGTCCATTGTTAGAAAACCCTCTTCATCAACATCAGATTCACTGCAAGATCAATGGCCAAACGTCACTGGTTTCATCAGAAATTTTTGCTTGTGGAGAGGGGAAGAAACTGATCAACTCAGGGAAGGTCAGCTAGATCCTTCATCTTCTTTAGTAGAGAAGCTACTATGGACTTACATGGACCTCCCTTACATAGTAGGCTATTTTGCAGTTGGCTATTTGGTAACTTTTTGTGCACTGTGCCGTTCACAAGATCGAATTATCCGTACGGATCTATATTCTTTAGACTTGTCGTCACCAGTCGAGAAACTGAAAGCCCTAGTCCCATGCTATAGAGTCGCTGGCTTGTTGCAGTTGCTCTCAGATAGGTGCTTGAACGTCAGCAATGGCGGCCTCTATAAGCCACTAGCTTATAGTGACTTCGAAAGATTAGATATGGGCAATGGAAATATCATCGAAATGACACCAAATACAGCAACAAGATTCTTCTCAACCCGAAGAAAATGGGCTGCAGTGAAAGAGATATATGACATTCTAGATCATAGAGTCCCGCATTCAGAATTCATCTACCACGCGTCAGAGAAAGATTTGGAGCTCGTGTTCAGGCCTAGAGGCGTCAAGGTCAAGCCTTTAAACTGTGACCAACTAGTAGAGTCGCTAAAATACGTGACAAAAGCCTTAGTTGCACTTCATGACTTATCTTTCATGCACAGAGACTTAAGCTGGGACAAGGTGATGAGAAGAAGCGACCGAGAAAACGAGTGGTTCGTCTGTGGATTCGACGAAGCGGTGGGTGCACCGCAACTACACCCTCACCATGGAATCGGAGATGCACTTGGGAAACACGCTCCGGAGATGGGCAGAGGCTTACACGGCGTGAAAGTGGACGTTTGGGGTGTAGGTTACTTGGTGAAGACATGTGGGTTGGGTCCAAACTTAGTGCCCAAGATGCTTAGAGAGTTGCAAAATAGGTGCTTAGACCACAACCCTGAGCAGAGACCAACCGCCGCCGAATGTTATCACCACTTGCTGCAGGTGCAGTCGTCTCTTCAGTCATCGTCCTCTGCACCACCCTATTGAATTGATTGATAGAAATGGATAAGGCACAACACAAGTGGGTTTGTTTGCTTGGTGGGGTTTCTAGTTTCTACAATGGTGACATGGGGTTTTAGTAGGGTTTTGGTGGGGTAAAGCTTTTGGTGGCTGTTTTGATACCTTAAAATTTTCAATGTGATGGGTTAGATTGTTTCTTTACGTGAGAGAGAAGTGGGAGTAAAAATGGCGGCTATAGCTGTAAATTGAGGTGGCTGCATGGCTGAAACATGGCAGTTCTTTTTAATCAAATCCCATTCAGAAAATGGTTTGACACATTTTCCTTTGATTTTTACTTTGTAAAATAACCATTTCAATGGTGTTTTTTTAAACTTTTTATTCAAGTGATTAAGCATAAGCACAAGAAAGTTACTGTTTTCCCATCTTTATTTCCTATTGATCTTGGAAGGATTCAAGGGTTAAGGTAGTAATATTACTGAAATAACAAAATTAAGGAAAATGCTTATTTTAAAAGTTAAATTTAGTATCTTATAAATTAAAAAAAGGGAAGTTAGAACTTTGAAGTAATGTTTTAAAAATTAAATTGATAAAATAAAAAATTAAGGATTAATTAATATTAGATTGTTATAAAATTAATTAAAAATTAAAATTTTAAATAAAAGATATTAAAATAAATTGAATTGAGATTGTTAAGATTGTTACAACTGAATGGATTAAATTAATTAAAATTTTTTGTTAGCAATTTAGTTTCGATTTTTTACAAAACATAGTTTAATACAATTATATTAACAATTATATTTACAAAAACAATTATATTATTTTCTTTTATCATTTTCTTCAATATTATTGCAAATTATTATTTTTATATATTTTTAGATTAAAATTTATTATTTATGTGAGATTATAATGTTTTATGAATGAAGGAGATTTAATATAATACTTATTAATTGAGGCTAAATTTAATATTGGATTGAACATACATAGAAATCATCACTACTGGGTATTGTTGATATTTTGCATAGGAATAATCGATTGAGCATAAATAGAAATTATGAATAAAGTAAAAAAAAATATAAATTTTAAGAAAACACTTAGAGTTGATATTTAATTTTTTAAGTAAAATAGTGTTTGAATAATAAAGAAGATTTTAATATATCTTTTCTATATATGTCCATTAAATATTTTAGAATAATTATTTTATTATATGTGTGTTTCGAATATTTTGTTGTATAATTAATAAGTGATTACATGTTTAAATTTATAAAAACTGAGTGTAAGTTTATGTAACATTGAGTAATAGATTTAAGGTTTTTTAAAATTAATTAGGAACTTAAATTGTTTAATGATGTGAAATTGTATGTTTATTGATATACTGTTATTGGTATGAATGCAAAATGTGTTTTGGTGGATTAGTTTTTGCACCAATATATATTTACTAATATTTTTTTTAAAACGTCATGATGTACTTGTATTATGATTTTTTAATATTTAAAGAAATTAGTTGCAATATATAGATACATTTATAAATATTTATGATAAATAAAATAAGAAGTGTATAATTTTATGTATTTTGTTATAATTTTTACTTAATATTTGTTTTGGAAAATGAATATGTCATAAGTATAGACAACTAAATCAATATTACAATAAGTTCTAGTATATACTCTACTATAAAGTCAACAAATATAAACTACTATAGATAATTACAAAGATAAGCATGTTAGAGGTGCCAAATATGCCTTATATAGGGAGATGAAGTAAGGTAAAAAAAATTTTGCTATTAAAGCATATTGAACCTAATTGATGATAGTATCAGAAACTTGATATGCTCCTACTTTGTTATTAGTAAACAATCTCAAGTTTTTCTCTTTTCAGAGACGATAGATGCTAGAAATAAAGGCGCCTTTGCAGAGGATTGCATTAGGTTTTCCCCTTCGAGAGTTGCTAAGAGCCAATGAAAGAGTTTGATCCCAAGAGTACGGAGAACCAATCCCCGATAACAAATGTAAGATCCTACTCCACACTACTTTCAAGTATGTACAAAGGAAAAAGAGGTGATCCAGATCCTCTATTTCTAGTTTACATAACAAGTAAGTAGCATCAACATTCCCATGCTATTGTCGTTTAGTCCTAAGTCGGTTTTTTATTGCAAGTCAAGAGATAAAAGATGCCTTAGGATATATAGAATTGTGCCATAATAGTGAAGACCAAGGTACTTTAGATAAGCCTTGATTAAAGATTTGTGATAAGATTAGTTGGAGAATCGACCACTAGGTTCCAAAGTCCAAATGTGGAGTCTTCCCTTAGCACATTAGGTAGAGGGTGTAAATGTTGGGCCAGAGTATCCAAACCTCTAAAATTACCTCACTATTGGCCGTTACAAATCAAAGAAGAAACCCTTAGATACAAAGGAACTCTATTACTCAAGCGTCGAACTTGAGGATTTGAGATAAGTGGACTTGAGTCCAACTAGTTGTCAAACCACAGCCAGGTGTCATTACCATTCCCAATCTTGTGTTTAATACAAGGATAGACCAATTCTCGCATGAGTAACATTTGTATTAGGATCCATGATGATTCCTTCTTGCATCCAGCCTGCTAGAAGTTTATATTTTAAAAATGATACTCATGTAGCCGCTTAACCCATAACGCATTGTGATCAATATATAATTGCCAAAGTTATTTACACATTAAGACTTTCTACATGGAAGCAATAGATTTGATCCCCAATCCACCATACCTCTTAGGTATAACCACCTTACTCCATTTAACTTCAACACTTTTAGCCTTATCAGTGGTGTCAGACTATAGGAAGGCTTTCAGGATTCGGTCGATTTCCTTGAGGACCCCCCAAGGTAAAGCAATACGAGCGGTCCAATACAGATGCAAATTGCTTAAGACAGAGATGATTAGTGTAAGTCTAGCAATATAAGAAAGGAACCTGTTTTGCCAGGTTTGCACTTGCAACTGAACTCTCTCCAAAAGAGGTAAACAATCAAGTAGTGTAAGTTTAATGGAAGAGATGGGGACTCTCGAATAATAGAAAGGACCATAATGAATATTTAACCCCACTAACTGTCGAACAAGGTCCTAGTTTTGCACATCTGCTAATATGTACATGCAACTCTTGTCAGGATTATGTTCAACCGTAAGAACCCTTATATTACCAAAGCAATTAGATAATGCGAAAGTGGGTCACCCTATCGAATATCTTTAGCAATCTTAATCGGTTTGGAAGGGATACCATTACCCAGCATACTCAAGGTAGGAGTTTGGATGCAAGACATTATCCAATTGATGAATCGAGGCCGCATCTTAAGTGCCTCAAGACAAACTTGAATCAATTTCCAATGCCTTGACTAAGTCAACCTTAATTAAACAGTCTTTGAGTTGCTTACCTGAGTTGTACTCCTTTAACAATTCCTGTAAAAAAAGGATGTTATCACCAATGTTCCTCCAGGAATGAAAGCACTTTAAGTAGAGTTGATGTTGCTAGCGATAGCCACTTTAAGGAGCTTTGTTAGAATCTTATAGATGACTTTGTAGATAATATTGCAGCAGTAAATTAGTCTGAAGTCACTCATGCACTGAGGGTTTCTCTTTTTAGGAACTAAGCATATATTGTCAACCAAGGTGGCTGTCAACCTTGGTGGGCAAGGTGGCTATCAATAATGAACAGCCATGGCAGCCACCAGCTTTCAAAGTTGGCAGCCACCAACTTTGAAAGTTGGTGGGGATGGCTGCCTTCTCCTGCCTATAAAAGGCAGGAGCAGCATGAAGAGCAAAGTAGCAAACGGAGAGGAGAGAAAAAATAGAGAGAAGTGAGGTGAGAGAGAAAAGAGAGGAGAGAGGCAAAAATGTATATTTTTGTGAGTCTAGTTTCTCCTTGTAATTCTCCAATTTTTATAATAGTAAAAGTCTTCTATCCTTGCCCGTGATTTTTACCCTAATTTGGGGATTTTTCACGTAAAATCTGTGTGTTCATTACTATTCCCTCAGTCCTATTTAGCTGTGAACCTGCTCTAATCCGGTCGATTTTCACAACATATATGAGTATGGTTCAACTTCTTAACCAATTTTCTAGATTTAAAAACTTCCAATACCACTAAAGAAAATAACTCACCCATAATGTCCCAAGTATTTTCGAAGAAGAGAAATCTATCTGGGCCAGGAATCTTAGAAGATTTCATACTGAAAAGAACTCATTTGACATCCAACTGAGTAATAGGCCACACTAGAAGATCTATGATGCTAGGATCAATTGGACATTCCAACAATTTAGTCATATTAGAGCTAAGCCTCGAGGTAGAGTCATCACCCATAAGCTCTAAGACGTGATTCTAAGCAGCATCTGGAAGTTGAGACAGAGCAGTGTATGTCTGGCCCTTGTTGTCCTTAAAGACTGTAATTTTATTAGTGTTCTGATGGGCAAGTGAGGTAGCATGAAAGTACTTAGTATTAGAGTCCCTATTATTTAACCAGCTTAATCAAGCCTTTCGATGAAGAATAGATTTTTGAAGCTTGAGGGCTTCAAGGTAATTCCAAAGACAAACCCTTTCCTAACCATGAAGATAATCATTGTGAGGATCATTGTAAAAAGTTGCTTGAGCTTGAAGGACCTTCTCCTTTAGGTTAGAGATATCTATTGTATGCTAAGACAGGAAGCTTTCCAAGCCAACCTTTACTATCTTCAACTTCTGCTTTTACCGGAAAGATTTGTATCCCTCAATTTCAACAGACCAGTACCTACCAACCAGCTCAAAAAATTTTCATCTTTGTTAAGCCATTGAAAAATTGAAATGGGGCAGGCAATTCTATACTCAAGTCTTTGGATCAACATGAATGAGTGATCCAAAAGGAGATTCTCACCAAAGTGCACAAAAGAATGAAAGAAGTGTGACAGCTAAGCAGAGTTCACTATTATATCCAACTTCTTACGAATGAGTAAGTCTCCTACCTGATTATTCGACCAAGCAAGCCTTCTCCCAATGGCCTTTAGATCCATTAAGTCCATTCGAGAGAGAAAGTCTGAGAGTTCCTTAGTTAACCCGAGATTAAATAGTTACCCCTTTCAATTTCATTTGAGGTGAGGGAGCAATTAAAGTCCCCAGCCACCAGCCAAAGGTTATCAACATTAATCTAAATCTGACCTAGGTCCAACCATAGCTTATGACATTGAAAACCAAAATTATATGCATATATATTGGACATATTAAATATAGAAGGTGTCCCTCTAATATGACATTGTACATAAATGAATTGATTTGAAGATTCCAACACTTGGACTCTAATTAGATCACTATTAAAAAGATAAATTATATGTCTATTATAATGTGAAGAGTGATTAGAGATGAGCTCCCAATACACCCCCAAAAATTTCGCACCATATAAGGAGGGATCTTTTGTTTTAGTTTCCAACAGCCCTATCAACCACGACTTCTTCTCCCTAACTACCTTTTGTACATAAACTTTTTTTGTGGGGGTCATTTAACCTCATAATATTCCAAATTAGGGCTGTCATTGTTATAAGGGGTCCCCTCATAATTTAGATTGTTTTTACTTGTACAGCCAAACTTTTGCTGAGGAGGTTGCAAACTAAAATCGCAAAAGATACTAGAGGAAGAATCATCATCAATTGGTCAGTGACAGCCTAAATCAGCCATGTGGATTCCCTCAACTTGACAATTATCAAGGGACAAATGTTTAACAGTGGGCAATTGATGTACATACACAGCAAGAGATAAGGTAGGAGCCTCAGGTCCTTCCTCTACCTAATAATTCCCAAACTCCACATGTCCAGTAGCCTTCTCGCAAGTCAGAGTAGTATCAATGCCAATAGGAGAAGTTAGCCTAATAATTTTAGTAGGATTTGGTGTAACAATGTAAGAGATACCGAAGTGGACTCACTAGAAGGCAACCCATAACAATCCACACTCTTAGAGCTTCCAACCTCAACCTGCACAGTAGAAGCTTCACAATCCAATATAACATTTACCACCAGATTTTTATAAAATTCCATCGGAGGAATGGGAACCTTCATATCTTTATGTACATTATGTCTCACTGCAAACTATAAAGTGGTACTGTATACATTCATCTGAGAACTAGATCCCCCTCTATGTTCAGCTACCTTTTCCTTCAACTTAGCACCAACCAAGGGGCTGCTCCCCAATTCAGAGATTCCATTACCCAACATTTACATCCGGCAATACCTTATCCATAGCATACCTCACTTCAGAACTGAGGTCTTCATGCCAACCAGAAAGAAGGATTCTACTAGTAGGAGCCCATTTCTTAGCAAAGCGATTTGGCTTTCAAGGTTAACTTAAATGTATGATCAATTTTTAGTTCCCTATTATCACCAAGCCTAAAAATAGGGAGACTATCAGGCAAGATAGTTGATTTAGAAATTTCAATACATAACTTTGCATAGCTTATCCTCTCCATCCACTACAAGAAAAGAACATAATAGCAACGGAAATTTAGCAGTAGAATATATTATGTCGATAATTACCGACGAAACAATGAAATACGTCGGCAAAGTTGGTTGGGAAATAAACTTTAGCGGCAATATAAAATTTATTGGTAAATTCCATAGGTAAATGTCGTTGTAATTCGTCGTCTTCTAACTGAATGAAAACGACGTCGTTTAGTTATCTTGAAATGACGTCGTTTTGGATAATTTAACCAAACAACGTCATTTTCCGGTTGGTGGTATAACGTTTGTAGCTTAACAAAAACGACATTGTTTGATTAAAATCCAAACAACGTCGTTTACGTTAAGTTATAAACGTTTATGGCTTAACAAAAACAATGTCGTTTGGTTAAAGAACAAACGGTCATTTAGGTTAAGTTATAAATGTTTGCATTTAAACCAAAATGACGTCGTTTTGGTTTAACTCTAAATGACGCCGTATACGTTAGGTTACAAACGTATGAAATATAAGTAAAACAACGTCATTTGGTTTAAATCCAAATGACATCGTTTACGGTTAGTTACAAACGTTTAAAATGTTTATAACTTAACGTAAACGACGTCATTTTGCTTATGTTTTAAATGTTTAAAACATAACCAAAACGACGTTGTTTTAGTAACGTTTTAAACCACCCGACTAATCCCCCCCACCCAACCCGCACTCACCTACGTGTTCGTCCTCTCCTCCGTTGATCTGCCGCCTTCATCCGTCTACTTCCATTGCCGTCATCTTCTTCATTTTCTACTTCCTAAGTCTTCAATTAATTGTCCGTTGAGGTTAATAGTCAATGCCTTACACTTGGGTATTTTTTATGCTTTCATTGTTGTTGTTAAATGCTTTTCTGTATCCAAAATTCTTTTGACGTGGCTTAGGTTATCTACTTATATTTCGATTATTGATGATTCATTGTGCATTTGAATGTGTTCACGTTGGTGAAGAATGGAAAAAGGCAACAGTTTCGTTATTAGTTAGGGATTAGTTTCTATCGCCTATAAAGTATTTGATTAAAGTTCTACTAAGGATGATTTTGTTAATGTCAAGGCTGATGGGTGAATAATATTGCATAATAACGACCATATGCCAGTAATTCGTAGAATTGATATTTTGGAAGTTCCAATTAACTTCAAGTTAATTTTATAGACAATTTTCCTGGAAAATGTTGATAATGTGTTTGGGTTTTTGACAGTCAAAGTTATTTGCTTAAGAGTAAAGCATTTTTTATTAAGTCCAAAGCCAATGTTTAATGGAGGATATAGCTTTAATTACATGAATTGCTTTACAAGATGATTTCTAAGATATAACTTCTATCTTTGTACTGATTGCATTATATATTCAAGTCAATATCTCTATCCAATTAAAATTCTTAAGCATGTATTATGTTATGTAATTTTTTATGAAAAGATTGACCCGAACATTAGAAGATTTTATATAAGATTATCTCTAATACCTAATAAAATCCCAAATATTTAAGTCATGGTCAATTTACATATAGGTTCTCTCAAATCGTCTATACATAAATTAATATCATATCTAATCACTAACATAAAATTTATAAATTAAGAATATTGAAAGATATTTCGACATAAATCTTACTTCATAAATAATATTGAATCAATCCTTACGAGGATAACACTAGGGTTCACCTTTCTAAAAATATAAAATAATCATCCAAAAATCATGTTTTCACTGATAAATAAAAGACATAAAAATAAAAAAATCTACATGAAATCTTCTTATTCCAATCAATTTAAATCCTAAAATGAGCATCTACAGGTTTATCTTGAGAGCAAAATTTTGATGGTATAGAAACAAGTTCATGTTTATGTGTCTTTAAATAAATCAATTTTATCACTCTTAACTTAAATAGGTGACAACTCTATGAATGAATTTAACAAATCAATTAGATTGATTAAGACTCTCAATTATTCATTCAATTGCAAAATACATCAATTTAGTAGGTATTTAGCTATTTGTATCAAGTAATAAATTAATTTAAGTAACTCCATAATCCTTCAAACTTCAACTCATTCCATAAAATTCAACTTAATATATAAAATGAACATACATGATAAAGATAAGTAAACTTTCAACTATTTTCATAACCCTTTTTAAAGAAAAACAAAACACTAGCTTTAAAATAACATATGAGCATTTAAAGGCTTATTTGAAAAATCATCTAACCTTTTGGTATGAAAGTAAACACTTTGTCATGAATAATCCTACGTATAAAATTAGGCTGCTATTCAAAATAACTATAGACACTATTCTTTCACTTCATTTTTTTTACTTAATTTGAAGTCAGTAATGTATTTATTTAATGCTCACTTATTTACATTTTTTTCAATGAGATGAATAAAGCAAATTAAAATGAACTTTATTATTAATACTCTTGATTATTTATCTAACCAAATCAAATCACTTCTAACAACTAAACTTATAATGAAATGTCTTTATAAATATTATTTAAAAGTTAAAAAAATTCTAGAATTATTCCTTATTAAAGTTAATTATAACAAAAATAATGAGTATAAGTAGATTACTCCCTCCACTAAACTTAAGTTGCACATTATCCTTGAAATTCACTACATAGAAAAACAATTAAAAAAACTAGAAAATGTGGGGTACTTTTTTTGTATCATAAAAGAATGCCAACCTTATCCAATGCCATTAATAATCCTTAATATTTAATCTGTCACTACTACTCCTTAGTTATTGGCTTTCTCTCTGAAGACACATAAGGATGTTATATAACACATGAAAAAACACATATTTGTGTTGGATACTTTATTGCCTATATATTTTGTAAAACTTAGTTAAATCTCATCCTAAGTAAGATATTCTCGATCTAATAATGAAAGAACAACAAAATGTGCTTGAGTATATTACTTCAAAACTAATTTTAACTTAAAACACATGCAATAAAACTAATATCAAGTAAAAAAAATATAATACTAATACTAAAGATCCTATAATCTATCAAATTGAAACTAAACACGTAAATCATTAGTTTGCCTCTCAATAACCACTTCTTTACAGATCTTTTAACTGGACTTCTTGTTCAAGCTCATCACTTTGGTGTCTCCTTAAATGAAGGCTTGATTATATTCTTCGTAGGTCTCTAAATCTCCTCAAAGATTCCTCTTTATAATCATAGGCTTATTAGCTTCCAAACATGACATATGCTCTATTAGATTAAGGTTATCCATGTTGCCTTCTTCTCCTTTCATGTTACAAGTTCCAATGAATATTTTGTGATTATTTCCTAAATAACATATGAAACTTAAATATCAATCACATCTATAGAGAAGTAAGTATCATATTTGACAAGTGGATGCCTAAGGGTTTTGGATATCCTAAAAA
>JAOSBK010000007.1:30906840-30927810 GCA_027568895.1 Erythroxylum shatona
ACCCTTAGTGATGCCAAAATGTCCATCTTACCCTCACTTATTAGCCTTACAACTTAAATGCTTAAGTGATCTTCCCTCAATGCCTCCTTATGTAACTTATCATTTTAACTCAATTCACTACACCAGTGTCACATAATCTCATTACAATTTACATCCAAAATATATAAATCTTGCAAGACCCCAACGATTAATCTAATCACACTTAATCAAATAAAAAAATTCAGGGGCTAACAAATAAACAAAGAATTTCAGTAGAAATATGGGACCAAAGAGACAACGTAAGTTCATGAGGCCCAAGCTCAGAGGCATGTTCGGAGGGATTTATAGTAAGGATGACCCATCACAGCCTTTAACTACAACTGAGTCACCACCTCCACCTTTAGGGCCTACAGTTGCAGATATAGCGTCAACTGTAACTGCTGAAGCTTCACAATCCACCACTCATACATCATCCAATATAGTTATGGCAGATGAATGAGACGAGATCCATCCTAGATCTGAGGGACCTGATGAAAGAAAGTTTATAAAAATTGTCAATAAACTATAAGTGAAATCACATGAAACACTATATATGTTTATCATTAAGTTATAGCTTTAATTTTTTGCAAGCTTATAAAATTATTTGTTCTTATATTAGGTTGATTCCTTCTGGACCGTGTTCCAGACATATGACACCTACATTTAAGGAGAGGATTGATCCTGAAGGTTATATATGGCAGAAGATCTCTCAGGAAACAAAGGCATTTTACTTTTAGGAGTTTGAGGTACAATATGCAAATAATTTTTTTTTATTTTTTGTATACATTAATAACATAAATATGAATAGATTATAAGTTATCGAATCTATTCCTTTTAATTTCAGAAATATTTTTACGAGAATTATGCTATCAATGGGGTCATATATAGTGTATAGGAGTTGCAAGCTTGTAGATGTTATCGCAACTTTATTGGTATGATACGCAAGGCTGGTGTACGACCATCTTATATTTCTGAGGCCATATGGAGTCGTTGGCAGGAGTACTGGATATCACCTGAGGCAATGATCATCCTGTGGAGTAACTCGACCAACAGATATGGTAGCTCAGGGGGAGATAGTCTTCCCGTTCATACAGGAGGATTAATTACTCATCACGAGCATGCAGAGGGACTTGTAAGTATATAAATATTACACTTATATTCTCTTTTTTTACTTTGTTGTATTGCAATTTAAATTGATGTGTAAGTGTTATGATGAAAATATGTATAGTATGGATAATGATCATGGTATAAATGTCTGCTACCATATATGACTATGTTGAGTAATTTGCTTTATTCAATAGGGGGTAATATCATAAAAGTAGAGGCGACTGTGCCAAAATTTTTATAAATTCTAGTTTAACTTATAACATTTTATTATTATGCAGGAAAGTCTATAGACATAAGGCCTACACCCCGTCAGCTGTTTTTGCATACTCACACTAAGAAGCATAACGGTGTGACATTTGTCAACAGCTGATGTAGAGAACTAAATATATGTGAAATTCATGGTTTAATATTCATTCTTAATAATTATCACTTACTAATTATAATATAAGCATTGCCTCCTAATAGAACCAAATACGACAAATAATTTAGCGATAGTCTCAGGAAGAACAAGTTGTTGATGAGAGCCAGACATATTTTGATGCAGTGGGTGGTAGGGACAGTCGTGGAAGGATCTTCGACCTAGGCTCATTTGCCAACATATTTTATTCGTAGCCTTCTATGTCCAATACAACAGCATCTACTTAACAGCTGACAATGGAACGCATCAATCACCTTGAGAACACAATGTAGACTTTGATGGACATAATATGTAAGCTCCAAAATGACATGGAGCATATGAGGGGGAGGGATAGAGACTCACACCATCCACGCTTACCAGGACAATAGGATTGTTGTTGTCATTTGGTTTTAATTTATGTACTATTTAATGTTTTAATTATCAATTAAGAAATCTTTTTCCTTTATATGATCATTTAATTTTCTGTTTAAACAAAATCAATATTTAAACAAATCAAAAAATTATGAATGGATAATTTATAGTTGTTGACATTGAAATCGAATTTGACGTCGAGATTTTAAAAATAATTACTATTCAACAAGTCATTTATAGAGAGTTAAAGGTGACTACAGTAAGCGTACAAGAGCTTTGAGTTCTGGATTAAGCAATCCGGGTTGTATTTCAAGAAGAAAAATCATTACCGATCGAATGCTTCCGTTGCTAAATTATGTTACATTTACCGACGGCTAGAAGTAAACCGTCGGTATTTGTCCAATGTTAATTTACCAACGGTGACTAATCTACCGACGGAAACCGTCGGTATATGTTCCTGTATTTCACCGACGGTTATCGTAAACTGTCGGTAAACTATGCCGACAGATTCACTTGTTCCGTCGGTAAATATACAGACGGAAACTGCATCCTGGAGGAATAGTTTATCGACAGCGGTATTAACAATAGAGGTGTCTGTCGGTCAAATCTATCGGTAAATTATATTACCGACGTAATGTTAGCGTATTTCGTCGGTAATTTCTGTCAGTGAGCACCCATTTCTTTGTAGTGATCGAGGTTGTTTGTGAATCCATATAAATCAGATGTCAAAGGGAGCTAGCCACATAGCTCAATCCGACAACTGTCTAGAACTCTATCGGAAGGTTATAGAATTGAACCCACATAGGAATAGCATTAATGAGGCTTCAATCCACGTCCAATCTCGGCCCTCCACTTCTCCATAAGCAATGGTTGGTCGCCGAAGTGCCAAGGCCCTTGTTCAACAATTTCTGACAAGGAAGAATCTTCAGAAAATTTAAATAAAAAGGAAATCCACTATCTTTTAGGAAAACATGCCAAGATGATAAATCCAATAGTGAGAAGGTTATTATATTTCATATTTATAATAGTGATCATTATTCAACAGAAAATAGTGAAATATTTTCTTATATAAAAAGATAAAAAGTATAGTTTAATTTTTTAAGGTTTTTATTTAAATATTTTAATGAAAATTTTACCGAATTAAAGTTTTGTCAATTAAGTTATACATTATTATTGATGTTATTTTATATATTTTAAAAATCTATTAATAAAAGCTACATTTTATTATATAAAATTCACTAATAAATTTTAAAAAATAATGAAAAATTAATTTATTTTTTAAACATATTAATAGGACCTAATATGTCACTATATCATATAATTTGTACCTAAAACTTATTAATAAATTTTTAAAAATAAAAAGTGTCACATTAATGATAATATGTTACTTTAAGTGTCAGGATTTAATTTCATTAAATCATATAGGAATCAACCTATATTAGGCCTGCAAGTGGGACCAAAGTGTTTCAATTTCAGCATCAATGACCTGAGACACACTAAAGTATACCATTGTCAACCGTTTTACATGCACGATCAGATGATCGATGCTCTAAATCATACCTGATTATCTATTCCTATTATTATTTTCCTACTCTATTTTATAAAAATTCATTCATGATTTATAAAAATTAACTGATCAGAATCACTTAAAAACAGGAGAATAGGACAATGCCTTGTAGAAAGACGAAAGATGCAAAAAGTTGCATTCAGACCAACTCCAGAAGTTAAATAGGGACTAAAATGGTAAATCTATGGAAACAGTTTCCTCATTATTTAAGGATAAGGTTGTATACTATTGAATCTTGTTAAACTTTGCGTATCAGCGAGATTCCTATTAAATATTGTTATTATTTTTTAATTTAAAAATTAGAGAAGGAAATGGTTTAACAATCCTATTAAATATTGTTATTATTTTTTAATTTAAAAATTATAGAAGGAAATGGTTTAACAATACCCACTAATAAAGCTACATGGACTATTTTGAAAATTTATACTTGCCTTTAGGGTTGGTTAACCTGATTGGATCCGACTTGATTTGGTCTGATTTGAAATTAAAAAGTTTGATTTGAGTTTATGAAACTTTGAACGACGCTGTTTAGAAACTTTTGAATTGGATTCATTGACGAATTGAATTCAATTACATTTGTGGGATTGAATTAAATTCGATTTACACTGTTTTGAATAAATCTATAAACATTATAATTGAATTCAATTACATTTTTTGAAACACAATAAAAATGAATTCAACTACTTTATATAACTTTTTTATTCTTAACTAAAAATAGTATGTAATCAATCTGTGTGTATTTTGTAGTAATTTGTATATTTATGATGTGTACATTTGAAAAAAGAATTTTTAATATTTTGAAAAGAATTGACTCTTCAATTCAGAATTTAATTCACATCATTTGAGATGTAAATTGAATTCATAAATAAAATGAGATTTAATTACGTAGTTGAATTCAAGTTATCTCTTTTTTAGCAATCCAAATGTATGAATTGAATTCAATTACATAAAATTAATGAATTGAATCCAATTCATTAGTTTCTAAATGGTCTGTATTTTTTAATGAAAATTTTGAGCTTTAGGTTGGGTTCAGGTTTGCATAACCGGTGTAATTTTTAATCTTTTAAATTAAATATATATTTAATCATACTTAGTTTGGGCCTAAATAAACTCAGGCTTAGGTTTTGATTCTGAGTCCTATCACAAAATTTCGGGTCGGGCTCCGACCCATTGCCAACAAATAGTTGTCCAACGACATTCTTCATCCCTTCCCATGAGCTTCAAGTCCTGAACCTGTAATCTTCATGGGCTTAAAATCACACAAAAAATGCCTTTTTTTTTTCTTCTTCCTCACGTAGTTCTCGATTTCTGAACCAAGTTAATTGAAAACCACTCCAGGACTCACAGATTAATTAATCAGGCCTCCATTTTATAATCTTTTTCTTGTTGGACAAGCCACTGCTCCACCATTAAAGTTTCAGAGGTGCAACAGTCGCTTAATCATCCCCTCACAGGTCACCATGCCAGACCACACCTCATCACCCTCCCCCATGGTTGATCCTTACGAATTCCTCCAAATCATCCCCAACCCAGATGGCACCATAACGCGAGACCCCAACGGGCACCCCAAAACCGCACCTACAACTGATCCAACCAACCCCACCACCTCAGTTCTTTCGAAAGACGTCAACGTCAACCAATCCAAAACAACCTCCGTACGGGTGTTCCTTCCACGTTCTGCTCTTCGTTCCTCGTCGACGTCGTCTCCTGGTAAGAAACTGCCTCTCATTGTTTACCACCACGGTGGTGGGTTCATCAACTGTAGTGCTGCCTCAACAATATTCCACGAGTTCTGTTCAAACATCGCTGCGGATGTCGGCGGAGTCGTCGTCTCCGTTGACTACCGTCTCGCTCCGGAACACCGGCTCCCCGCCGCGTACGACGACTCCGTCGAGGTCCTGCGATGGGTAAATAATACCGACGAAGTTTGGTTGCGAGACTATGCAGATTACACAAACTGTTACATCATGGGCAGTAGTGCAGGAGCTAACATTGCGTACACCGTCGCCTTACGTGTGAGCGAGATAGCTTGCGTGTCCGATCTCGAGTCCTTGACGATCAGAGGGTTAATACTGCATCATCCATTCATTGGTGGGAATGGGAGGACGGAATCAGAGCTGAGGATGATCAACGATCCACATCTGCCCCTTTGTGTTAGCGATCTGATGTGGAAACTATCCTTGCCCGAGGGGGTCGACCGTGATCATGAGTATTGCAATCCGACGGCGGAGGGCGGTTCTCAGCATTTAGAGAACATCAAGCGGCTAGGATGGAGAGTGTTGGTGATAGGATGTGAGGGAGATCCCCTTATTGACCGTCAGATGGAGATGACGAAGATGATGATGCATAAGGGTATAACAGTCATTGAACGGTTTAGTGAAGGAGGGTACCACGTGGTCGAACTTAAGGATGCCGCAAGGGCTAAGTCGTTACATGTGACTTTGAAAGGATTTATCCCGGACACAAAAGTCAGGTAAGAAAAAACGTTTTATTGTGATATTAAAAGTCAATGCTGTCTCATTGGTGTGTTTTAGTTCGCAATGTGATTGGAATAATCAACCTCTAGAAATAGAGGAAGTCTTTTCTTGTTAATGAAAAAAATGTATCATAGGCCTTTGGTTCCAAATTATTGCAATTAGGAATAAAATAAAAATTTATTATGCAAATCTAAATTTAAGTAATAATTTTAATTTTTTAGTTCATAATAACCGATTATTTTATAAATATTTATAATTATTGCAAAAATCAAAATCTTACTAAAAAAATAATGATAATAAGCAATGATTAAAAAATGAAACTGATTTGATCAGTTTAATCGTAAAAATTTTGAACTGTCGAACTTTTCAATTCAATTTACTTTAATAACTTTTGTTATTAAAAGCTAATCACTTTATTAATCAATCACTTAATTTATATAAATTAATAAGTTTTTATAAACCAAAATTAATTAATTAATTATCATTTAATATTACCTTTGTTCAATTAAACTTCAAATTCATCAATTGATAAGAACAATCATATTTCATATTCTTTAATTTTATTTAATCTTTAGCTAGTTTATGGCGGTCGAATGCCGGTTGAATCTTTTAAATCTTAAATCTCTTATCTTACTAGTTTAACTTAGGTCTGATTTTTAAAATATCGATAATAAGTCAATATAGAATTTAAATCTTATAAAATATTAATTCAAACCTAAAATAGGGCTATAGTTTAAAGTTTAAGCTAAAAATCATGATTGATTCTAAAATTTTTAATGCTTTGATAAATAAAGAAAGGTTAAAATCTTAAATTTAATTAAATTTGAGTATGGATGGATTATTAAGTATCTAGAAACTTGATTTTTATAGAATTTTGAATATTTATTTGTATTTCAACTCAAAATTAATTAAATTAAAAAATTTCAAATAACTACTAATTGGACTTGGTCTGTTTTTTTTTTTTGTTGCTCACAAGGTATAATTGGGACTCTTCTAGGATACCTTGTGGGCAACAAAAAAAAAACAGACCAAGTTACCTTTAAGTCATCCACATCCAGACTAATCCCCACTCGAGTCAGGTAGATTCCTTGTGGGAGGCAAAACTCTGACACTAAATTTTAAACGGTTGCATAAATGAAGAGAATTCAAACTCACGACCTCACTGAAATTAGAAAAACCCCTTACCAACTCACCTGCACTTAATACCTACACATTGTAACCAACAATGTAATCATCTTAACATGGAATACTATGTACATAAGTACATTTTTCCTACACTAAAGTCTTTCTTGTAGAAAAGAAAAGCCGAAATAGATTGACATTTCAGCAAAGCCTTGACTTTAGGCTATAAAATGGCTAAACATATTTTCGACACTAACGTCTTGTAGAAAAGAAAAGTCGAAATAGATTGACATTTCAACAAACAAAGCCTTGGCTTTAGGCTATAAAATGGCTAACATATGCCTTGTTATGGAGTCATCAACTCTAAGTAACAATACTCTAAAACCCTAGCAGAGGACCATCCACTACTACAAACTCCATGAGCAACATGGGTCCTAACGGCCACCATCACAATGTCTCCGACCACAATGTAGACGTCTTACACCAGTTTAAGAATACTGTTAATCCAGACCAACTCGATCCATACAAGCATCTCCATATTGTCCAAAACTCTGACGGCACCTTCACACGCACTCTTCAATTACCTGAAGTGCAAGCCACACTCGATCCCAACTCTCCAACCAACGTTCTCACCAAAGACATCTCCATCAACCCTTCAAACAACACTTGGGTACGAATATATCTGCCACGAAAGGCGGTTGATTCACCTGTCACCGAAAAGCTTCCTCTTGTACTCTACTTTCATGGTGGAGGGTTCGTTCTCTTCAGTGCAGCCTCAAAACTCATTGATGATTATTGCTGTCAGATTGCTCGTGAGCTTGATGTTATCGTTGTCTCATTGGAGTACCGTCTCGCACCGGAGCACAGGCTCCCAGCTGCCTATGACGACGCAGTGGAGGCGTTACACTGGACGAGAACCGCGGACGAACAGTGGCTGAGAGATTGGGCTGACTACAGCAAGTGTTTTCTCATGGGGTCTAGTGCAGGAGGTAACATAGCATATCAAGTTGGCTTACGTGGAGCTACTGTAGTCGCTGATCTTGAACCTCTGAAGATCAAAGGGCTGATATTGCAGCAACCCTTTTTTGGTGGGGTAAAGAGGACTGAGTCAGAGATGCGTCTTGCAAATGACGCTCTTCTGCCCTTGCCTGTTACCGACCTCTTGTGGAACTTGTCACTACCCATTGGGACTGATCGTGATCACGAGTATTCGAATCCAACGGTAGGAGGCGGGTCAAAGGAGTTAGACCTCATCAGATCACTGGAATGGGCGGTGATGATCGCCGGCGGCGATGGAGATCCATTAGTTGACAAACAGAAGGAAGTGGCTAAGCTGATGAAAGAAAAGGGCATACGAATTGCAAGTCATTTTGATGAAGGAGGTAGTCATGGAGATCACGCGGAACCTCATAAAGCTACGGCATTCTTAATGTCCACGAAAGAGTTTATTTTGGCTGCAGTCAACGAGTAGAGCTGTAATGAATGAGACGTTTAAAATAATAAATTAAGTTTACAAATTAAAATATTATTGTCAACCATAGTGATATATTAACAAAAGAACCATTCGGCCATGATCAACTTGGAAGTTGGAATATAAAATCATACCGAAGTGACAATCTCTCCAATATAAAATGAATCAGAACTTGACAGGAACAGCCAGGTTTCAGGTTTTTCTGCAGCAAACTCAATTAGAACAAAATGGATTCTTACAAGTATACATACACACTGTCTCCGACACCGAGGAAACCATTCCCGATCCGAGTGAGAATCTCCTTACCCAAGAACAACAGTATGATTACAATATCTGCAACCTCGTCCCCAACCCTGACGGTACCATCAAACGTCTAGTTCAATTTCCTGAAGCCCCACCATCTCCCGATCCCACCTCTCCAACCAAAGTTCTCTCCAAAGACATCACCCTCAACGAAGCAAACAAAACCTGGGTCAGAATATATTTGCCTCGTGAAACGTTTGACTCACCCACTACCAACAAGCTCCCTCTCATAGTGTACGTTCATGGCGGAGGGTTCGTTATGTTCAGTGCAGCGTCAGAAATCGTTCATGATTATTGCTTTCAAATGGCGAATGACTTTCCGGCTATAGTTGTTTCCTTAGACTATCGTCTCGCGCCGGAGCACAGGCTTCCGGCGGCTTATGACGACGCCGTAGAAGCCTTGCACTGGGTAAAAACCACCGACGAAGAGTGGCTGACAAAGTACGGTGATTACGGTAAGTGTTTTCTCATGGGGGCTAGTGCAGGAGGCAACATAGCTTACCACTTGGGCTTACGTGGAGCTACAGTAGTCGATGATCTTGAGCCTTTGAAGATCGAAGGGCTGATATTGCAGCAACCCTTCTTTGGTGGGGTCGGAAGGAGTGAGTCAGAGGTTCGACTGGCCAATGACGTGATCTTGTCCATTCCTATTATAGATCTCATGTGGCACTTGTCACTGCCGATTGGGGCTGACCGCGATCATGAGTATTCAAATCCAACGGTGGGAGGAGGATCAAAGGACTTGGATCAAATAAAGTCGCTGGGATGGACGGTGATGATCACTGGCAGCGAAGGAGATCCCCTGGTTTCCCGGCAGAAAGAAGTGGCCAAGTTGATGAAAGAAAAGGGCATACGAGTTACAAGCCATTTTGGTGAAGGAGGTTGTCATGGAGATTTTGTCACATTGCCTGATAAGGCTAAGATTATGTTTGAGCAAATAAAAAATTTTATTTATGAGTTGTCTAATAGTTAAAAATTTTATTTATGTAATTTATTATTTCAATAAAGAGAGCAAAAGTTAAATTTATAATTTCCAAATCACATATGTACTTAACATAATTAAAATAATAATAATGCAAAGGTATAAATTATTAGGAATAGATTATATATTATTATAGTCAAAGAAAAGATACTTCACCAACTAGCAAGTAGTAGCCAAATCTAAAAGTTGAAACATAATCTAAATATCGAAGGGTGAGGGTGTCGAGAGAACAAATTAAAAATAAAGGAAAAAACTGAAATCATAGTATAAAGTTATCGTAGTTGTGTAATCTGATTTAATTATTTTTAAACAACAACGTCGTTTCATTAATCTTCATTTGTTGTGTTAATTTTGATTGACGTGTATTAATAGTTAAAATTTTTAAAACACGTGGCAAATCACGTTAGCAAACTTAACGGAAACACTAATATAGGGCTAAAATTGAAAAAGATTGAAATTTTGAACATATTATTGTTACTTTTTAAAGTCTAGACTAGAATTGAAAAAATTAAAGATTTGATAATTTTATTGCTACTTTTTAAAGTTTTAACTATAATTGAAAATTTGACAAAAGTTTAGACTTTTTTTAGTAAATAGTTATTTATTTATAGAAAAGTATAAAATAATGGTAATGCAAAATAACAATAATTTTATTAACTTATTTATTACTAGATGGATTGTAATTAGTTGTTAAAAATTTGTTCTCCAAATTAAACATGACGTATGCCATAAATTATACTCTCACAATTATTTAAGGTCTATTTGCTTCTATTTATGTTATTCATTTTTAGTTTTGTTTTCAAATTTAATAAATTGGTTTTTTTCAATCTTCGTAAATTATGAAAACTGTAAAAAGTGATTTTTATTTTATATTTTTTTATATTTTCATAATATCATTTACCATAATCTAAATATACATTATTTAATATTAACTATTAATAAGAATTATTAAATTAATATTATATTTAATTATTTAATATTAATTATTAATAAAATTATGAATAATTAATTTAAATGTTAATTTTAAAATAAGATAATTTGATTAATAATTATTAATAAATATAATTTAAGTTCATAATATTTTCAAAATATGTAACTTTTAATAAATTTACTCTAATTATTAAAAATACATTAGAAATAAAAAATACAATATCTATTCTAATAAAATATAACAATTTTAATGATATTTTTAGTAAATATTATATGAGAGATTAAAAAAATTATTTGATTAATTTATTTTAAAAATAATTTATCTTAATTTTTATAGAATATATAATTTTTTATAATTAACGAGTAAATAAAATTTGTTTTTATTTCAAAAAAACCTTAAATTAAAAATTAAAAATTAAAAACTTCACCAGAAAAATAAAAATAAAACCAAACTCTCCCTTAATCTTTTATTCATTTCTTTAATTGTGAATTAATAGAATTTTAGATAAGTTTGGTAATAAGTTGGGTCGGGCCATTGCTAATATGAACTATGGCTTTGCCTTCATTACCGGGCTCAGTCGGGTCCATGAATTACATAGCTTCAAGCCTACTAATAAACCTCTTCCTTCTACAAAAGACATATTTGAGTTCTTTATACTTTTTAAAGTTATCATAATTTAAGTTTGTTTATAATATTTAAATGAGTTTTTTTAATACTCCTAGATAAGTAAAATCATTAAATCTAATCAAATTTTCATTAACTTAAACTTACGTGATAATACGAAATTGAGATTTAAATGAGTTGATCGTCGATATTAACATTAAATAAGTCATGCATAAAAAGTTATTAACATAAACAAAAGTTAAAAATTCAATTAATACGATTTTGTAACACTAAAATTTTTTTAATATTAAGGCATATTATTAGAAAATTTGATATATAATACTGAATTTTAAGAAGGTAAAAGAGACACGTAAATAACATTTTTTGCTTATAGAATATGGTAGTATATTATAATTTAGTCATTAAGTGAGTGATAATGTTTTACTATTAACTATTAGATCCCTCCAATCACTCACTTAACACTAACACAATTAACTAATATCAATTCATTTTCATGTATGACGTTTTACATGAGGTTGGAGCTACCAATCTATTCTATGTCATTTTCTTGCCCTCAAATCCAATCAGCAAAACCCAGAAAAACAAGTACACCTCACACAACTATCCAGGGACCAAATTGGATGACTAAGAATCTTGTAAATTAATTAATACCTGAAGAGTAACAAATTTTATAGATTTTGAACACGATAAGAGATACGAGGGATCGTATTCTTGCAATTCGTCGTGTCTACACATTTCATTATCAATAGTGCACAGCCGAGAGAAAAGACAAGCAAAAATTTGGAGCAAACAAGACAAAGAATAGAGATTGATTAACAGGTATGTGTGTATCCTGGCGTGTATTTATGGAAAAATGAAGGAAAGGGGTATCCTAAATTCAACGTGATCTGTGATCTTTCTCACTATATGCTATTTGTCAGTGACTATATAAAACTAATTAAGTTGATCTCACATAACAGTTTAACTTGTTGCGGTGAAACGATCACTTATCAAGTATCAAAGTCTTTGTGACCAAAGAATCGTGACTTCAAATCCTACTACTTACCTATTATTCAGCATAAGGTAGAATGAGCCTGTGTAAACTTCAAGTTAAAAATGCTTTCGTTTGAGAGAGCATGTTAGTGAATATATAAAACCAATTGAGCTGGTCTCACAAAACAGCTTAAGTGCTATTGTGATGAAATGATCAATTATTATTCCTAACTGGCTCTAAGTAAAGTCTAAATTGAACGTACCAAAAGTGAGCTAATCTCCTAGGTAATGTTAGCCGTCCGTATTAGTTTGATTAAATACTATATATATATTGTCATTAAGTAATGGAAATCCAGTTAATATTGGTTAGACAACAACTCAAAACTCCTTTCTTCTTTGTCGTAGGCAATGTTGTGTTCTTAGTTTCGTGTAATGAAGTGAAAGGCAGCAAGAGCACACACAAAGATTGGTCACTTCACTTCCCTATGACTACGACTTAGATCTGTATTAGGGTTAATGACAATTAAAAAAATACGAGCAAATGTATTTAGTTTCATACATGTCAAAGAAAATCTAAAGAGTAGGAGGAAGGTCCTAAGGAGATGTATCATACATATATGACAGGATCACAAGAGAGGTGCATGTGGATGGAGAAGAGGACCTATGAGCCATCGAGGAATTGGAGGGTGAAAGAGAAAGCAAGCAACATAGGATTGGAGGGAGGGAAGGTGGCGACAGGATAAACAACAAATGGTTCCTCGTGATGGGGGTGTCCTTTTGGAGCTCAGTACCATCTGTGTGGGACTGTCATTATCCTTACTTGTGGCGGCTGTGTAGTTCTTGTCTGCTCTTCGAATTTTTGTATGTTATCTTTTGGTACACTATCTTGAGTATAGGCTTCTTCTTTTTTAATTCTTTTCATCACACACACAACTCAATGAGATTTTAATCTTTGTTCTTTGGCTAGCTGTGATCTGGTGGTTTTGATTAAAAGAAGATATTAGGGTTGTCAGGAAGATGCAAATTAGACCAAGCACCTACTCATTTTTCAAAGTTTTTAATTGCTCGAATGATATGATTTTATTTTAAATAAATATATTAAATTTAAATTTCATTTGAATTTGAAAAAACTAATTTGCTCAATTGAGATTATTTTATCTTAAATAAATGTATTAAATTTGAGTTTATTAAATTTTAAAATAGAACTGAGAAAACTAGTTTTCAAATTAATCTAATAATATTGTTTTGTAATAATTTGTTAAAATAATATTATTTTAGTCAATAATTTTATCAAATCAAGTCCGAGCCAATCTACTATCATCTTTATTTTTATTAATATATCTTTACAATTTCGATTATTTTGATCAACAAATTACTAATATAATATTATTTTAATTTCATTAAATCCGACATACATCTTTATTTTAAATCCATATATCTTCACAAGTTTGGTTTGTTTTGAACTACTAGTCATATTGTTCCTCGTACAAATTGAGAAAGAAGCAATTTAAACCTTCTTTACATCCGAACCTTGACTCTTTTACTTGAAACATAACTCATTCATCACTGCATTAATTGTTTATGACATTTTTACTAAAACACGCATTGTACGGCGGTACTCGATTCTTTGTCGGTCCCTGTGGATCAGATCCTGGAGGGGCAGAGGGGGCTTCGGAAGAATATGGAGTCCTGGGCTGCAATGTATTGCATACACTGCCAGTTGATTCGCGCACTGGTTGCCTACTCGGTGGACATGCTCAAGTCTCACCTCCTAATCACGGTGGAGAAAGTCCCGGGTACCTGCTAATAAAAACGGATTGATATCAGTCTCAGAAAAGGGAGATAAAAGCAGTTGGATGACCTCGAGGGCGTCCACTTCTAAAATGATCCGGCGAAATCCCAAAGTCCAAGCAAGGGTGAGGCCCAAGTGGACATGAGGCCCAAGTGGACACCCCAGAGCTCAGCATTGATAGCCGAGCTGCGACTAATATGGTGGGAAAAACCGCCACACCATTGGCCTTTTCTGTAGCGAATGAGACCCCCAGCGGTATCGATATCCAATCTCGGGTTAAAAGCACCATCCGTATTGATCTTAACCCAATCCCCCGGTGATGGGGTCCAGGCCACCCGACTACCCACCAAAAGGCCCTAATTAGGAAACACTCGGCTTTCAACGTCTCGCGCTTTAACGACCCACTCTATATAAGCCAAAACCGCTCGCGGTGCATCAGCCGGCCAGGCAAATCGGTCCTCAAAAAGGCTTTGGTTGCGCCACTTCCAAAGCATCCAACAAGCAACACCAAAGATAAGGGACCATTCCGCGTGCGCCATGGTGTCTCTTGAGTAGGTTGGTCGTCACCCAAGTCTTCGTAGGCTGGTGAAAGAAACCTTGATCGACAATTTCTGAAGGAAAATTCCCCCAAAAAACTTTCACTCTCGGGCAGTCCCGGAGGACATGTAAGGCGGATTCTTCCAGCTCGCAAAAGTGGCAGCTGCTGTCAGACGCAATGTGCCTTGCTACCTATTGCTGGTTGGTCAGGAGTTTCTGCTTAGTAACTAGCCAAAGGAAGGTTCTGATGCGTTGGGGTCCCGACCATTTCCAGATAAAATGCCACTGGCCAATAGGGATGTCCGGGATGGGCCCTTCAATTAACGCATATGTAGAAGCAACCGTGAATTTCCCATTTGCAGTGGAACCCCATCTAAATGTATCGCTGGCTGTAGGATCAACATTAGGTTGCAGGGTCGCAAGATCCAGACAAATTGAAGTTGGTAGGTACTGGTGAAGCAAGTTCCACTTCCAGCTGCCATCGACATTCCGCATTTCCGCTATTGTAGCGTAGAGTTCTCCCTCCAGGACCTGGGAGATTGCCACAGTGTGAAGATGACCCTAATCGTGTAGCCAGTTATCTTACTAGAAGCAGATTTTTCGTCCATTGCCTAGAGTCCATTTGATACCTTGCTGAACGTACTGCCAAATGGCAGCAATGCCTTTCCAGAAGTTCGATGCCCCTACACGATCAATCGTAGCAGGGATGTGGTAGGGGTCCATGCGATATTTAGAACGAAAGACTTGGACCCATAGGGCTATCAGCTGAGTTATCAAAGCCCACCCCAATTTGGTTAACAAGGCATCATTAGTAGCCCGAATTCTCTTCAATAGATGATCAACAGAATCTAATCCATAGATTGAACACCATAATTTTGTGATTATTAATTTTGATTAATAATATGGCGAATGATTTTATTATTATTATGTTTATTGTTTTTATTAATATGATAAGTTCTTGATTAAATTTATACACTTGCCATCGTAATAAAGATTATAATAATAAGAGTCAAGTCTTTACGATTTAATCTAAAAAAATATTCTTGATTATAAGATCACTAAATAAGGACTTTAATGATCCAGTTAGATCAATATCTATGTAATAGTATCCATTGGATAGATATTAGTATACCTCATTTACTAAGTTATATATATAGATGATGCATATAGAGATATGATCATTGAACTCACCAAACTAAGAATTCTCAATGGTTAATATTACTTTTAAACTGTCAAGTGGGATATTATGAGGATTTAAATGTATATTTTTCCTTTAACCTGAGATCATCATAGTAATCAATATGTCATTTATTATCTTTTGATGTTAGACACTTAGTATGTAAAAATGCTAGTTGAATCATCATTGGATATAATTAAGTATCTATTTGATTAGTAGTAAGTCAAGATGAGATCCATCTACTCTAGGTAATGAGTTTGAGTGCTATGTTGTCATTGATCTTAATGACTGTTTCAAGACTTTGACTAGGGCAATTGAAAGAATGAAGAAAAGGAGTTTCTTAAGTCATTTACTAATCATTAATGACTGACATATAACATAGTTGGTTATTTAATAAGGTTTGACAATTAAACCATACCTTAGGATAATCCGGAGTTGTAATGATAGAAGGTAATTATACATTATTTTTAACTAGGTTCCGTTTTTGTAAGGTTGTTGAGTTTTGTTAGATACCAATCTTGATTAGTAATTAATTTGATCAATTACTACCGATTTAGTGATAAATCTATGTGGTCAATACTTATGAGGGTAATATTTTCTGATCCGTAAGGAGTACATGAATAACAAAACAAAGAGGAGAGCAAAATATTGTTTTTCATTTTTTGTACGAAGAAAATTATTTTCTCTATTATCGAAGAAAGAGTTCTTTAAATTTATTCATAATCATATCAAGTATTGAAAATGAGATATAAATTTCAGTGTGGAGTATATAGAGATTTCATAATTTCGAAGTTTTATATCAATTAATTTTCACATTCTAGATATTTATTTTGCTTGTTCTTATTATTAGTATATTTGTTAAACGTAATAGATTAATGTAAGATTGCAATTTTTTCTACTACATTTGCGATCTTTCAATTAATATCGAAGCCAGAATTACGTTGACATCATACTTGAAAAATGACCCATGATTTACGTATTTTACCAAGTAAGACTCAATAAGATAAACAAGGTATTAGTGACACCTAACAAGGACAAAACGCAGTTAATCAGACTCTAATGGAGTGAGATCTGTATAATTAATCGCAGGTGACGTTACAGAAACACCCCAATGATAGTGAATGATGAGCTTATTATTATAGTTGCATGTGGGCTTGCAAAAATCTCCATTTTTACTTTTAAAAAACTTTTTTTTTCAATCATATAGGGATTTACGTTTACCGTTTATGGATTAAGGCATCTTTAATCTCTATTTTAAACATGTTACAGTACTTTTTACTCTAATTTACAACTCTATTCTTCACACTAAAAAAGAATATTCTCAGCATATTCTTTTTACCTCTCTTTAATGATTATTAAAATTATTTTATAAAATTAACCCAACTTTATTTTTTGCTTATATTTTTTATTCACAATATTATTATTGTTATATTTTATGTTAATAAATAATAAAATTTCAATTAAATTCTATTTTGTTATTTGATAGTATTAAATGAAATAATACGTGAGATAAGTTTCACTATTTTATATTATTTAATTATTGTAAATGACAATATAATTACATAATATCAAACATCAAATTTTATTAAATTTTATAAATAAAAAATATTTTAAAATAAATTTATAAACATATAATAAAAATATTTATAAACATGAGACTAAAATTTAAAATTATTACAAAGTTATAATTAATCAAATAAACATATAATGAAAAAATTAAAATACTGTTTAAATAACAAAATAAAGAATGAAAGAATTAAATAAAATAAGTGAATGAAAAGAGGAAGAAAGAAAAAGTTGAGAGAGTAAAAAAACCGATGTAGCATCTCTCCAAATTGGAGGAGAAAATGCAAATGCCGGTGGTTTGGAGTTCATTTCTCCTCCATTTTGGCGTTTCTCCTCCACTGGAGATGGCTTAAAGGTTAGTGTTTACATAACCTAACGACAGAGGTGAGGACAGATATTGCAGGTATTGGTATACTGGAAATCCTTTCAAATCTCCAGACATGAAGAACACAACACTCAAACCAGGAGTATACGTAATTACTTGTCAGAAGAAGAAGGATACACTCAAACCCTAGACCTCTCTATCGTTTAACCTATTGTTCATCTCCGTTATTCTAAATTACATATGTTAAAAATCAAACCGAAAATTGAACATGTAAAATAAAAAAATTAAGTTTAACTGGTATTAAACCAATATAAAACTAGTTTATAATAAATAAGAAATAAAAATTATAAAAAGTAAAACATAGTATAAAATAAAATACTTTATTAAAATAAAAAGCATTAGTAATGTCTATTAATATGTATAATCAAATAATAAATATAATAATTTAAACTAAGATTGAATCTAACATAAAAATAAAAATAAAAATATTTTTATATTATCATTTATTTAAAAATTAATAAAAGTTGAAATATGTTTAAAGAAAGTTAATAAAAAAGGCTCTAACTTTATTTTAACTTTTTAAATATCCTTTAAATATACTTCTTTATAGTTTAAATATTATATTTTAAAACATTCTTAAATTATCTTAAGCAAAATTACTTATATATATTAATTAATAATTCAATTTAAATAATTAGTTTTTAACCATAATAATTTTAAATTTTTTAATTAAAGTATAAAGGGATAAATAAAGAACCTAGATTTTGGTAAATAAGAAAAATAACAAGGTAAAAGATAGGGATTTTTTAATTTAAAATTTTTTTAAAAATGTTTTCATATTTAAAATTCTCAATTTTTAACAAAAAAGTTTTCCTCTAAGGATTCCATTAAAATTAATGATAATATATATAATAAATATTATAAATAAATTAATCAAATATCATTGGTGTGCTAATCCAATTTAATTTTTATATTGGACTCAACACAATTAAACTTGATTCATATTGTTTACTCCACTGGAAATTATGCTACACCAATGCCACACAAGTACCAAAGAGGCTAAACCGTATATTAGTTACTGTAACTATTACAACTCTAATGAACAACTGCAATAAAAAGAATAACAATGGAAGTAGCGCACAAGAGTTGTCTAGAAGCAAGGTGACTCACGCAACTCCAACTTACAACCACTAAAGCATTGATATATAACTCGCACACAGAATTCAATTCAACTATTTCATGGAGACATGCATAATTGTTGTTTTTTTTCAGTGAACAACTAATGCACACCACACCTGTTACCTACTCACGCAAGGTTCACAACTAATGCACACCACACCTGTTACCTACTCACGCAAGGTTCACTTCTACAGCCGATTAATGCAACACCCACTACACTTTTAAATGCTAGACAGTCATGCAAGATACGTACCAGCACTTGACTCACGCGCAACACTAATATATATATTCAGCTATTCACCACACCATCTTAGATTGCTGCAGATACACATAAGTACTTGACCCACTGAACAATTAATTCACGTTAACTCTAAGTCAAACACACACATATCATCTCAAGTGCAGCATACTCACGTTGGTGATAGTCTTCTACCGTGGATGTCAGATGTGTACAAATCTCTCATACAATCAGAATTCCTCTTAAATTCAAACATGCAACCACCTCTTCTTTTTAATTTTATCTATCCACAATTTTTAAATCCCACTACAATTAAGATTTTATATGTCTAATTAAAATACCAAAATTAAATAAAAGATATATACAATATATCTTAATACTTCCTATTTTCTAGCTTGTTTACATTGAGTTAGTTCGGATTTTTTAGGCTAAATAGTTTCTTTCACGTGTTACCGTTGTGTTGTAAGGCCACAAAATAAGTTAATGAAACATTGATATGTAGAATAATTTCTTCTTGCAAAAGCAATGGTTGCACTGTCAAATTTTCCAACAACTGTGTATTAGAGCCAGGTTCTTTCTGAACGAAGCACTTGATTTTTTTTCATCTCTTCGATTCGGCAATAGATGCAAGCTCTGTCAATGTGTCACAATCACAAATCCCAGTTTTCAAGGATGATTCGTACGAGTTCTGGATCATCAGAATGAAGACGCTCTTCAAATCTCAAGACCTCTGGGAATTTGTGAAAACTGGTTATGCTGGGACTAGTGATGATGAAACGCGCAACTGAGAAAATCACAAGTACGATGCAAAAGCCCCTATTTTCTTTCAGCAGTAGTTGATGAATCCATATTTTCAAGAATTGTTGCAGCAACGTTGGCTAAGCACACATGAACCACTCTCAATACTAATTTTCAAGGATCTTTGGCCATTGGGTTGTTCGATTTTCTGCAAACTAGCTATATCCGTATATTTTCATAAGGTTAATTAGCCTAATGCGTCTGGCATTGCATCCAATGAGCCTTAAAGACTCATTAAAACTAAAACATCGAACTCTGTCTGTACTGTTGATGGTATGTTTTGGTGTCAGCCTCGTTGGTATACCTTCACTTTCACCACAAAAATTTATGAAATTCGCGACGGAAACATACCGACGAAATTTAGACCCTTACAAATTACCGACAGAAACCAAAGTTTCATCGACAATATTAACGGAAAAAAGTGCATTTAGCGTCGGATGAAATATCGGTTGGTAAATATAGTGGGAAATCAATTTGCAATGAAATTTTGCGACAGTAAAGATGGTCGTCGGTAAATTAGTAAAAGAAAATAAGGAATTTGTGATGGTTTTGGTTGTCTGTCGATAAAGTTGATGGAAAATATTTTTAGCGATGGAAAGTGACGTCAGCAATTAAGACAGAAAATTGTGGCGGAAATGTTAAATTTTGAACTTTCCCGACAGAATGGCAGGGACGGAAAATTCCATCGGTAACTCTCCAAATCAATACGTCGTCGTCTAATTATGTTTGAATGTTATTAGACCCGTGCATCCCTCCCCACCCTCCTCGCCTTCCGACGTCTGATTGCGTTTGAATGTTATTACACCTATGCATTTGAATGTTTTAGAAATGGAAAAGTGACATCGGCAATTAAGACGGAAAATTGTGGCGAAAATCTTAAATTTTGGACTTTCCCGACGGAATGGTAGGGACGGAAAATTCCGTTGGTAATTCTCCAAATCAATACGCCATCTTCTGATTGCGTTTGAATGTTATTACACCCGTGCGTCCTCCCCACCCCCCCCCCCCCCTCGAT
>JAOSBK010000007.1:30929010-30979195 GCA_027568895.1 Erythroxylum shatona
GGGGAAGGGTGTGAATTTTAAGTTAAGCAAAACGATGTTGTTTGGTTTTAAACCAAACAATGTCGTTTTGTTTAAGTTAAAAACGTTCAAGCCAAAGCAGTTGACGACGTATAGCTTGAAAATTTACCAACATAATTTACCTACGGAAATTTTCCTTCGCCAAACTCAAAACTTAATTATTCCACCATTAATTCCCTCCTTATTTACCAACGGAAATTAGATATCGTCGCTAAGTTCCTATGCAAATTGGTATTTACTGACGGATATTTTTACCGACGCCAAACGAAAATTTTACCGACATTTTTTCGACAAAAATAGAATTTCTTTCGGTAATTACCGACGGTTTCTTTTCCATCGGAAACTTTCCGTCGCTATTTCCTACTTTTCTTCTAGTGATTATCGACGGAAACATTTACTGTCCCTAAATTCCGTCAGTAGGGATTGTTTCTTTCCATTTTTAGCGATGAATATTAGAATTGTCACAAAACGAAAATTTTCTTGATGATTATAGTGACAGAAATTTGTTTTCCATCACTAATTTGCAACAATTAATTTTCCATCGGCAATTTTCTGTCGCTAATACCTACTTTTCTTGTAGTGATGGATTGTCAGATAGTTATTAAAAATTTATTCTCCAAATTAAACAAGACGTATTTCATTAATTATATTATGATAATTATTTAAGGTCTATTTGCTTCTATTTATATCTTTGGTTTTTAGTTTTGTTTTCAAATTTAGTATAATAAAAAATTGTCTATAAGTTTATAATTTCTTTGGTTTCTTTCAATTTTCATAAATTATGAAAACTGTAAAAAGTGATTTTTATTTTATGTTTTCTAAATTTTTCATAATATCATTTACCATCATCTAAATATATATTATTTAATATTAACTATTAATAAGGATTATTAAATTAATATTATATTTAATATTAATTATTAATAAACATTATGAATAGTTTAATTTAATAAATTTTATTCAATTTTTATAATTAATTTAAATATTAAATTTAAAATAAGATAATTTAATTAATAATTATTAATAAATATAATTTAAGTTCGTAATATTTTCAAGATATATAACTTTTAAAAATTTTTCTCTAATTATTAAAAATGCATTAGACATAAATAAAAAAAAAACAGTATTTATTCCAATAAAATAAAACAATTTTAATGATATTTTTAATAAATATTATATGAGAGATTAAAATAAAATTATATAATTAATTTATTTTAAAAATAATTTATTTTAATTTTTATATAACATATAATTTTGTTTTAAAAATAATAAATAAAATTTTGTTTTTTTCAAAGAAAAGCTTAAACTAAAAAACAAAATTTAAAAATTAAAAACTGTGCCAGCAAAATAAAAAAGAAACCAAACACTCCCTTGATCTGTTTAAATCATTCGGAGTATTTATATCATTCATTTCTTTAATTGTGAATTAATGGAATTTTAGGTAGGTTTTGGTAATAAGTTGGGGTCGGGCCATTGCTAATATGAACTATAGCTTTGCCTTTATTACCAGGCTCAGTCAGGTCCATGAGTTCAAACAGAAGACATAGATTCAAGCCTACCGATAAACCTTTTCCATCTACCAAAGACATTTTAAAGTTATCATAATTTAAGTTTGATTATAATATTTAAATGAGTTTTTTAATACTCCTACATAAGTAAAATCATTAACTTAAATTTACGTGATAATGCAAACTTGAGATTTAAATGAATTGATGATCGACATTATCATTACACCAGTCATTCATAAAAAAGGCGTTAACATAATTTTTATTAAAGTTAGAAATTTTTAAAAATTTTATATATTTCAGGATTAATTAATACAATTTTATAACACTCGAAAACTAATTTTTATTGAATATTAAGGTATATTATTCGAAAATTTGATATATAATCTTGAATTTTAAGAAGGTAAAAGAGATACATAATAGCATTTTTTGCTTATAGAATATGGTATTATATTATAATTTAGTCATTAAGTGAGTGATAATGTTTGACTATGAACTATTAGATCCCTCCAATCACTCACTTAACACTAACACAATAAACTAATATCAATTCATTTTCATGTATGACGTTTTACATGAGGTTGGAGCTACCAATCTATTCTATGTCATTTTCTTGCCCTCAAATCCAATCAGCAAAACCAAGAAAAACAAGTACACCTCACACAACTATCCAGGGACCAAATTGGATGACTATACAAACAGTATATTAATCAAGAAATAGCATATTTATATATATTGTCATTAAGAACTATGGCTTTGCCTTCTCGTGATAAATAGAGTCACTCACTAATCACCCAATTATAGAAATCATGATTGAAGATGAGGAAGGCTTCTAGGTGGCAAATTCAAGACTCATCTCTAGACTTAAGAATCTTGTTAATTAATTAATACCTGAAGTGTAACAAATTGTACAGATTTTGAACACGATAAGAGATATGAGGGATCGTATTCTTGCAATTCGTCATGTCTACACATTTCATTATCAATAGTGCACAGCCGAGAGAAAAGACAAGCAAAAATTTGGAGCAAACATGACAACGAATAGCGATTGATTAAGAGGTATGTGTGCATCCTGGCGTGTAATTATGGAAAAATGAAGTAAAGGGTATGCTAAATTCAACGTGATCTGTGATCTTTGTCACTATGTGGTCCTAACTGGTTCCTAGGTAGTGTTGGCGGTTGGTATTAGTTTGATTAAATACTATATATGTATTGTCATAAGTAATGGAAATCCAGTTAATATTGGTTAGACAACAACTCAAAACTCCTTTCTTCTTTGTCGTAGGCAATGTCGTGTTCTTACTTTCGTGTAATGAAATGAAAGGCAGCAAGAACACACACAAAGATTGGTCACTTCACTTCCCTATGACTCTTCACGATTTAGATGTCAAACTCTTCTTAAACTTCAACTTTTATTATATATAATGTGAATTCCTAAGTTATATCTAGAAGGTTTGTGTTTGACATTAATTATCAGAATTAAGGAATATTCCAATTATTATTTGATGAAAATAATATACGTTTAGAGTGGTTCTCTAACTCTTACTTTGCATTTGTTTCTGTGAGACTTGGAAATTCTACTTGGTAATATCTTCTTATTTTCTTCCTCTTTTTGATTCTTTTTCACTAACTTCTTATTCTTGATAATGAAAGGTTTACCGATAGAAACAAAGAGTTGTCGTGAGCTAAGCGAATAATTAAAAAAAAAAAGGTGTTTTTTTGCATGGAAGAAGAGCAAGATGGAGACTGCTCATGTGCACAGTTGGTCCCCAAAAGTGGTGAAGTAAATCTACTTTTGTTTCGACTGAATAAAGGTAGATTTTAGGTTAATGATTCGTGATCAAACATGTGGATCCTGACAATCTTCGATTCAGGAACCTGAAAAATCGATGTCCATTTCATTGGTCCAGCCATGTCTATTCATTTTTGGTTAATCCTATGTTGCTATTACTAATGACCTTACTCTAATAGGAAATCATCATATGAACACCCACTTGGGTCCATGTGTATTTTTCCTTCTCAAGAAATTTATGCTTGGACGAATAAAATCATGAACAAACTGATCAAAATTCACAACTCAAAATTTAAAATAAATGAAAATTGCTAAAATTTGATTTTTCTTAATAGTAAAAGATTCCTCAAGTAATTTTGAAAATTTTAGAAAAATTCTTTAATCTTTAAAATAATATATATTGTACTTTTCACTTTTTTCAAAAAAAATATTGACTAAATATATATGACATAAATATCACATATAAATTAATCAAATATTTCTTAGGAAACGATCTAACTCATCTCTTAAATTGGAACTAAACTAATCAAACCGATATGAACTAATCATTTATAATAATTATTTTAACTTATTAATTTAATTTGAGTTTTAATTCATTCACTTAAAATTTAAGAACTGACTTTGGTTATCATATTAATAACATTTGATTAGTATATATATAATATTCGTGTTGCTTATAAAAGAAATAATTTTTCTAAAATGTTAAAAATTATAAAGAGCTCTTTTAAATTTTAAATTTTAAATTTTATAATTTTTGAAAAAATTTGAAAACATAAAGAAGACCTGTATCTTTTATCCTTCTATTGAAATTACCTCTCACATCTATTGTGTAATTTGTTTCACTTAATGTTCTATTCAACTATATATTACACTCCAATTAGAGATCATGGGCAAAGTTCTACTAAGATGGGCAGTCCAAAATCGATCTGTATTAGGGTTAATGACAATTAAAAGAATACGAGCAAATGTATTTAGTTTCATGCATGTCAAAGAAAGTCTAAAGAGTAGGCGGAAGGTCCTAAAGAGATGTATCATACATGTATGATAGGAACAGGAGAGGTGCATGTGGATCGAGAAGAGGACCTATGAGCCATCGGTGAAAGAAAATCCTAAGGAATTGGAGGGTGAAAGAGAGAGAGCAAGCAACATAGGATTGGAGGGAGGGAAGGTGGCGACAGGATAAACAACAAATGGTTCCACGTGATGGGGGTGTCTTTTTGGAACTCAGTACCATCTGTGTGGGACTGTCATTGTCCTTACTTGTGGCGGCTGTGTAGTTCTTGTCCGCTCTTCGAATTTTTCTATGTTATCTTTAATTTGGTACACTATTTTTAGTATAGGCTTTTTCTTTTTTAATTCTTTTCATTACACACAACTCAATGAGATTTTAATCGTTGTTCTTTGGCTAGCTGTGATCTGGTGGTTTTGATTAAAAGATGTTAGGGTTGTCAGGAAGATGCAAGTTAGACCAAGCACCTAATGATTTTTCAAAATTTTTGATTGCTCGAATGATATGATTTTATTTTAAATAAATATATTAAATTTATAATTATCAAATTTTTCTAAATTTTTGATTGCCCAACCGAGATGATTTCATATTAAATAAAGGTATTAAATTTGAATTTATTAAATTTTAAAATAGAATTCGAATATGACAGAAGTAGTTTTCAAATTAATCTAATTCAGTAGTGTTATTTTGTAATAATTTATTAAAATAATATTATATTAGTCAATAATTTTATCAAATCAAGTCCGATCTAATCTACTGTCATCTTTATTTTTATTAATATATCTTTACAATTTCGATTATTTTGATCAACAAATTACTAATATAATATTATTTTACTTTTATTAAATTCGACATACATCTATATTTTAAATCCATATGGCTTGTGAAGATAACTCATTGATCACTGCATTAATTGTTTATGACATTAATCCTTCTGCAAATCGGGACCAAAATAATCTAAAATTCAAACCTTAATTCTCCTACTTACAGTTGATGATCAACAGAATCTAATCCTGCCCACCAAGTAAGTCTCAATAAGATAAACAAGGTATTAGTGACACCTAACAAGGACAAAACACAGTTAATCACACTCTAATGGAGTGAGATCTGTATAATTAATCGCAGGTGACGTTGCAGAAACAGCAAATGATAGTGAATGATGAGCTTATTATTATAGTTGCATGGGGGCTTGCAAAAACCTCCATTTTTACTTTTAAAAAACTGGTTTTTTCAATCATATGGGGGGTTTACGGATTATGTATTAAAGGTTAGTGTTTATATAATATGACGTCAAGGAATGTTGCAGCATATAACGACAGAGATGAGGACAAATATTGCAGGTTTTGGTATACTGCAAATCCTTTCAAATCTCTGGACATGAAGAACACGACAACACTCAAACCAGGAGTATACGTAATTACTTGTCAGAAGAAGAAGAAGGATACACTCAAACCCTAGACCTCTCTATCGTTTAATCTGTGGTCCATCTTCATTATTCTAAATTACATATGTTAGATGTAAAAATGTTTTAAATGCCGAACCTGAAATTAAAAGGTTCAAATAAAAAATTTAAGGTTTGAAGGTTTAATTGATATTAAAACACTATATAACTAGTTTATAATAAATAAGAAGTAAAAATTATAAGAAAAAGTAAAATATAATATTAAATAAAATACTTTATTGAAATAAAAATGCATTAGTAATGTCTATTAATATGTATAAACTAATAATAAATCTAATAATTTAAACTAAGATTGAATCTAACATAAAAATAAAAATAAAAACAATATTTTTATATTATCATTTATTTAAAGATTAATAAAAATTGAAATATGTTTAAAGAAAGTTAATAAAAGAGACTAACTTTATTTTAACTTTTTTTAATATCCTTTAAACATATTTTTTATGGTTTAAATATTATATTTTAACGCATTCTTAAATTATCTAAAGTAAAATTACTTATATATTAATTGATAATTCAATTTAAATAATTATTTTTAACAATAATAATTTAAAATTTGTAATTAAAGAATAAAGAGATAAATAAAGAATCTAAAATTTGATAAATATAATTTATTAGTGAAATTAAATAAATAATAATTTAAAATAAAATTTTTAGTTAAAATATAAAAAGACAAATAAAAATATAATTTATTAATTAAATTGTGTAAGAGAATTGAAACGAAAAACAAATGGTTGAAAAGTGAAAACTTTGGCATAGGATATAACTTCAATTTGCAACCCAAAAAAAAAAAGCAACTTCAATTAACACATTCTATTCATTTTGAAGTAATTAATGCAAGTTTAGAGCAATCTAGACGGGTTGGTGTCCAAAATCACTTGAGATCCTCAGTTTCATTTCTTGTGTATCAATCATGTCTCCTTCAATCTCAACCTTTCATTTATGTGGGACTTTATATAAATGAAAGGTTGAGATTGAAAGGGACAGGGTTGATACACAAGAAATGAAACAGAGGATCAAGTCCCGTCCAAAACTTGCTGGTGGACCTACATTTGGACAAATTCTAAATACATTACCGATTTTTCCAAGACCAATTTTTGGGCCAACTTTTTTAAAAAACCGACTGGTTTATTATCTTCTTATAAGAGATTATAAACTTAAACCGGATCAAAAATCAAGTCGATTCATATTTATTTCGGTCAAATCAATAAATCCGGTCTAGTTTTAAAAACTTCGATGCAAATTATTTAGGTAGTTAACAGTTTAAAATTAAATAATTTTTACAAGTTAAAATGTTTCTAGTTTAAATTAGGTTACTATTATTATGTTTTCAAGAGATAATAAGAAAAATGAATAAGGTAAAAGATACAGATTTATTAATTTAAAAAATTTTAAAAGAATGTTTTAATATTTAAAATTCTCAAATTTTTAATAAAAAAGTTCTCCTCTTAGGCTTCCGTTAAAATTAATGAAAATATATGAAATAAATACTATAAATAAATTAATCAAATATCATTGACGTACTAATCCAATTTAATTTTTATATTGGACTCAAAACAATTAAACTTGATTCATATTGATAATATCTTATTCATATTTAATTAGCTTGATTTGATTTTAAAAATTGAGTTAAATTATTATATAAATAACATTTAATTAGTTAACATGTGATTTTTATATAGCATATTATTTAATTGTTGCTTTTAATTGAAATTTAAAAAATACTTTTATGAAAAATTAAAAATTATTTTTTATTTAACAAATTATTTTAAAATTTATTAAAGTACATAAGAGCTTTACTTAAACGAATATTATTTGTTGAATTGAGTTCTATATCTTTTACTTAAAAGAATATTATTTGTTGAAATGAGCTGATATCTTTAGATTCAATCATTCAATTGACCTAAGAATCACGAGTAGATATCGAATATGACTTTTATTGTGTACATAAATACAAAACATTACGTCTTTCCATTGCATGATATGAATTTACATACTTTATATAAATAGAAAGTATCAGATTGGCATTTCAAGACGAGGGTCAGTTTATAGTCAGAATAAAGACACCAAAACAAAAAGTATTCGGCTTGGTTTGTCTTATGCAAAACCTAGACGCTAGAAGTTATTTAAGGCGCACGTGAGTTAGTAAGGAACTTTTTTTGGCTAAAGTAAGGTTGTGAATTCGAACCCTCCTCATGTATGCAGCTGTTTAAAACATAATTTTATTAATAATTAATTAATTAATATTGTATAAGAGATTAAATAATTTTATTTAATTAAAAATAATTTATCTTTAAGTTTTATTTAAAATATAATTATTATTAGTGATAAAAATACAACTACATTAACATTAATAATCAAACAGGTTTTTGCTTTTATTTGAAAGAAAAATATAAACAAAAAATTAAAAATAGAAACTGAAAATTATAACAAAAAAACAGAAGTAGAACTAAACGACATAATCAATTTCCTCTTACAAAATCGATTGTTGCACTGTCAAATTTCCAACATCTCATACTTATAAAAAAAAGTAGCAATTAAAGGAATTTACAAAAATAAATTTAAGTCAGGATCACCATTGAAAACTAATTATAATGCTATCAAATTAAATGATACGAATAAATTTAAGATATTCAACTATTTTCTTAATAATGGTAAAAATTATTTAAATTACTCGTACTATTAAAAGTTGATGGGTTAATATTTTCATAAAAGTTCCTTGATTGATCAATATTATAAATAATAAAGATATTATATTTATAAAATATTTAATAATAACTTGGTATATACTTTTTTATAAAGATTATGCCGACTCTGTTGGAGAACAGAGCATGCTCTGTTTGAATTTTCCATGCATGAAGATTGAAGAGGAAAGAAACCAAAAACCTTTTCTAAATCATAATAAGAAGAAAATAGGAAAAAAAGGTACAAAAATTTTAGCTGATTCAGCATTTTATTTGTTCCATATATCTCTCTTAATCTGCTCTTTTTGTTCTTGACCAAAGCTATTCAATTTCTCTGTTTTTTTTGTTTTTGGACCTATATGGCTTTTCCTTTCTTCACTTTCTTCTTTTGGGTTCATCAGGAAAAGACCAACGAGCCTGCCTGTCTGTTCTTTTACGAGAAAAAGTCTACATAACTTTGTTTCAGCTACTTCTCTGATGAACGAACCCAATTCGTGAACATCTCAAGAGTCTTCATGTCAGCTCTGTAATGCTTCTGTGTGAATTCCAGGAGTGTTGGCCATGTGAAATCTGGATATATTCTGGGATTGCAGGAATCGACCAATTCAGATGGTGGAGTTATTAGCTTGTCATTCCTGGGACAGAGAAAGAAAGCAAGAGATTTCCTTGGTGTTTCACTGTTAACCACTGCTCGATGCAAACAACTCTTGTATCTTCCGTTGGAAAGAGCCTAAAGAACCCAAAAAAAAACAAGAAAGCCACTAGCTTGTTCAATCTGATTTGACTAATTAATGATTAACCATCAAATCTGATTAGTTCGGAGTAATGCTCTTACCATGAAGGTGTCCCCAATGTTGACGACAAAAGCTTCAAAATTTGGGCTAATCGAATGCCATTCATCGTCTACAAACACTTGAAGACCGCCAACTTGGTCTTGATGAAGGATGGTTAGTGATGTTGGATCACAATGAGGTCCTGTTCCTAATGTAAGATCAGGTTTTCTGCATGGCGGATAGTAATTAAGCCTCATTATCGAATCGTTTTCTTCGAAAAATTCCCTGAAATGGGCTCTGCTTAGACCAAGACTCATTCCCAGTAGCTCCATGATTCCTAGTGACAGTGTGCTCATGGCTTCACAGTAATCCTGATACACCCTCCTGAAGAAAACCAGAAAGAAAAAGAACTCAGCTTTGGTAATTTAATCAGTTGCAAACGAAGAAAATCGTAAAGGGTAGATTGTACTGTACCCTAATTCTTCAAATTCCTGACCCAGTTTCTCGAGCAAATAGTTCTGCACAATCTCTGCAGAGTTCTTCTCAGCAGAGAATCGAAAAGAGAGAGTTTCTTTCCACGGAAGTTTGGACGAAAACCTGCCGGTGAAACTACTGGCATATCCACAGTGCTCGCCGGTTTTCCTCTGAGCCTGTTGCTTCTCGCAGAGTGATAACTCAAAGAAGCTGTCCATATATCGATGAGCATCAGAGATGAGTTTGTTATCGACCCCATGATTAACGACGAGGAAAAAACCATGTTTTCGGCAGGCTTCACCAACTAGCCTTGAAGCTTCCTTTGCAGCAACAGGATCATCGGAGAGAAAGCCTCCCAAGTCGATGAGAGGGACTTGGAGCTCCGGTGCATTGACGCACGGTTTTTCATCGTCCGGCCAAATGAACTGTTGAGGTATATTAGACTGGTGCATAAGCTTTCTGGCATCAAAAACTAGCGAACTCTGTTCATCTTTGGCTTCATGGTTTTGACGATGTACTGAAGATGGCATGTTTCTGAAGCAGTCTATTGCCATTGCATTTACAAGTTGCAGAAATCAGGAAAGTCTGTGTAAGTTTCCAAGATTTGTGATAGAAGAAAAACCCAATACTTGGAATCTCTTATAGCTTTTGTTTTTCACAAACACAATTACTTGATGTGGGGTAGAATTGAACAAGAAGGTGTTTGTGATTGGGAAAATTGGGTTGTGGTTCAATTTTTGGGAGTAGTGTTCCTTTTATTTATAGTTCTTCAGGCAAAGAGAAGCGAGTCAGCTAATCTAAACTTATATTTTTTGAGAGACAAGATCTTCTGTCTAATATTACTTTGTCTTATTTTCATGAAATCTCAATCATTTATTTTACAGGACTCACACAGGATTCATGCGAGACCTACATAAATAAATGGCTGAGATTTATTTAACGCAATAAAACATCATAATATTAGACAGAAAATCTGAACTCATTTTTTAAACTATTCGATGTCTTCTATTCCAAAGGACCCATGACTTCATTTTCTGTTCCTGATAAGGCCAAAGCCCACCTGAAAGGGTACTGGAGGGTCCTATGCGTCTTTTTCTTGGAAGAAACACACCGCATTTCGATAAAAACAAACTTTGAATATGCCTCCTTCTCGTCTTTGCATTTTGTATTGGTTCTAAAAGCCAAAAAAAAAAACTCAAAATGGTGTGTGAAACTAATCTTCAATTACAATGTTTAAGGGTTTTGAGAACAGTTTCTGATAAGGAGTGTTTTGTGTGGCTAACTTAGAAATGATTTGTTTAGTACAACATGCGAGAGTTTCTTGAAATTACACAGAAATGATAGAAACTAAAGAGCTATAAGACTTTCTTTCAAAAGGACACGATGGCTTCAAAGAAATTGCGTGCCACTAAGAAACGCCCTCAAGTTGGTGGTGCTTGATATATACAATTCAAGCAATGTCTTGGAGTTTAGGTTACAAGAACTGTGTCATCACCAGTTTGATGTTCTCTTTTCTTCTAATAATAAGGCGGTGGAATTCATATACATCTCGAGTATTTAACAAATTAATTAATTTGTTAAGGTTCAATGAAATTTGTAGATATAAGAAGAACTTCCAATAAATAGAATCCTTTTTAGGTAGAATTATTTTTGTAATACGTGATTTTTGTTTGATAATGAAGATGTAAGAATGTGAACATAGATTTGATTCTTTAACTTTTACTTATTTTATTATTATAAATGTATAAAATAAGGAACGATAAAATTAAAATAAAATAAAATTAATCACAAAATTTATTTTGTAGGGGGTGTAAGTATAATTGAAAATCAAATATCAAGAATAATAAACAATATTAAAGATACTAATATAATATTATCAAGATATTATATAATTAATTAATTAAAATTATTTTTTTTTATTTCATTGATGATATTTCAAGTAAAGCAATTTTTTTTAGTTTTTAATTTTATTCTTATCGTAAAATTATTTAAAAATTAAAATTTATTGAATCAAGGAAAATAATTTTGATTAATTATCTATAAAATGCAATATAAAATATATTTTAATTCATTCATTCATTACTATTCCTAATGTTCTATGACATATTTTTAGTGATTTTACATTATATATATATTACTTTGTTATTGATTATCAATAACCAAGAACTTGAGATTTTGAGTTTGAATCTTCTTTAACTCTTTGAGATTTCGTTTTCCAAAGAATTTATTATTGATCATTACATGTTACCAACAACAACTCTTAAGCTTGTTTGCATCAACTTCTCTCACTTATTATTGCTTCCATCATAATCTGTAGAAAAGCAAAACTTGGAATGCATACCGAACATTGAAAAAGTGACCATATGGTTCTTTTAACAACACTCAATTGTTATGTTTCATTGACTTTTCTACGCCATTATTGCAAGAAAAATACTGTATAATACGGCAATGTTTGGCACGAGGTTAGTTGCTCAGACCCGTCTTCTGTTCCCTGTCAATGTTGCCGAGTTCTATCTACTTCTGCTGTTGTTGAAGAGGAATAAGATAAGAGAGTACTTCTACTGCATGTTCATAGGCTTATCAACCAAATTTGTTGTTACCATCGAAAGGATTTATTAAGCGACCGTTTTATTACAATAGTTTAAGTTGTTGCGTGAGGTCAACTCAATTAGTTTTATATATTCTCTAACACACCCTCTCAAGTGAAAGCCCTTTGAACTTGAAACTTGCACAGGCCTACTTTACCTTGTGCTTAATTTAATTAGAATAGGTGGGTGGTAGGATTCGAATTCATGACCATTTGGTCATAGAGGTTCTAATATCATGTTAAGCGACAATTTCACCACAATAGCTTAAACTGTTGTGTGGGACCAACTCAATTGGTTTTATATATTCTCTAACAGGACTTACACATGTCGCTTCGCTTCAACTTTTCTCAATGTAATTGGTAGCCTAGCTTTGGTGCCTGCATACACTTTTCCCTATTCGATATTAGGGTTCGTGATAATTTATAAAAAAATCTCAAACTTTAATTAATCTTATAATATTAAGTGAAATTTTAAAAAATAAAATTATAATATTTTAATTCTCCTGCTCTTTTTTCAAATCTCAAGTGTGTTGATGCATCGTAAGACAACAAAGATAAATCCAGAAAGACTGGTCATTATGAACGATGGAATTTCTGAAACTGCTGATTTCAAAAGCGAAAGGACAAGGAAATGTATACAGCGATACCACCTGCCAGATGAAGCTTGACCATGTCATATACAAAAGAAGGGACAAAGCATTATATATGGCACAGTTGTATTCTTCATTTTGTTTCCTAAAAGACAGAGAAAATATAGCAAAAACCCAAAAATGCTTTTAATTCCTATGGAAGTTGGGAATAGTTTCAACCTCTAATATAATGGGATCCTATGCTAAGAAAAATGTAGTTTAAGGTTTGGGTTAAATACACTGAAGTCCTTTGTAGATTGATCATTTTTTAAAATTTTAGTTTTTATCGTTTGAAAACTATCACTTAATTTTTTATGGTATAGTTTAATTATTATGCAATTTTTCTCATTTTTGTTAATTAATTAATTAATTATACTTAAAACTACCTAATATTAAAATTTTAAATTCTAATATAATGTTATTTTAAAATTATGAATGAATGGAAAATTAATAAAATGTGATGAAAGGACTTATATGCTAGTTAAATAATACTATAGTTTTCAAAATATAAGGATTGAAATAGAAAAAAGTCTAATAACATAAAGATTTAGCATAATTAACTCTTACAGTCTCTCTACTAGTTAAAAGAAAGATTGCGTACTATTAAACTTTCTCAAACTTTTTTTATTATTGTTGTTGTTGTTGTAACCTTTAATGTTTTTATAATTATTCATTTTAAGATAAATCCAAGGACAAAATTAAGTTTGTATAAGCAATTATGTCATGCATATAGGATATATCAATAGAACATGTTCATACCAACTTGGGTGCTTTACATAGTTTATGTAGTTGTTGCATATGTTTAGAAGTCTTCATTTATTACTATAAAGGATTTTTAACTTGTATAAATTCTACTATATTGTTCCCATTAAGAATTAAACTATTAAAGTGCAAAGTCTATATGCTTCTTGTTGGGATTTTATATAAGATGAAATATATTAGTTATTAATTTTAATTAATAAATGTATTTAATAGGAAAATAGTTTATTCTTACTTAAAATAAATAAGGTCCTCATTCTTCTAAATGTAAATTTGTTTTTTGAAAAATGATTGTAAATATTGTTTAAGTCGTGAAAACAACTTCTTTGTAAAAGTACAAAGAGACGGCTTTATATAATTAACGTTCCTCCTCTAACTCTCACAAAGAGGAGAGTCTTATGCATTGAGATTAGTTGACTTGTTGACTTAATATTTTAAGAAAAAAATAAGGATTGATACATTGGTAGAATATAATATACTAAACATTCACACCAAAAAAATCATCATTCTTTGTTTTTTTATTTATCACTCCTATTTCAAACATATTAATTATTTATATTCACAAAGTCTAAATAAAATTATATAAACAAAGGATAAAAAAGGAAAGAAGATAATAAAGAAATGTGATTAATTTATATTTAAATTAGACATTGAATAAAAATGACTAAATATATCCTAATTAAAAATAATATTTGAGAAGTATAATTTCGTTTTATTCCCTCTTTTTTTCCAACTATTTTTTATTTTGATGTTTTTTATTGCCTTTTCTCTTTTGTTATTGGGAAGAGGGGGCGAATTGTCATACAAGATAAATTTTAGAATCTTCATCATTTAAACAATTTAAAATAGTAGAGTGATTTGAGAGAGAGAGAGCTAACATTTTAACACAAAAGCTAACAGATAATAATTTAATTTTTAAAAAAATTACCTCTTTGTTTTTGTTTAAAAGTTAATGAATAAAATAAAATTTAAATCAATGATTAATTTTATTCAAATTCAATCTTTTATATCTTAAAAATGTTATCCTAATAAATATTAATATAAGCTTGATATTATGAGTCAATCAAGCTTTTTTTAAAATTAAACTAGGGCTATTAAAAAGGAAATAGCCCACCTAAAAATTATGATGAAAAAACCTAATTCTACATGGTTAATAATAAATAAAAAGGATATCAATTCATTTCAGTATATATGAAATACTAGTTAATTATGCAAAATATAAACTGAAATAAAGAGAGATGGTTTTTGATGTGTGTGACATGTAGTAGTAGGTCTTTACATAAGATTTTAGGTGTATAGATTTATCTATTGAAAAGTTAAGCTTAGAGAAAAATATAAAGTGTTAGTTTGGAGTATTTGATTAAATATTACTAATTTTGTAGCATAAAAACTTTTGAAAAAATTATATAACACAAATAAGTATCTACTACTTTGATTTTATTTAATGTTCTAAAAGCTGAATTGAAAATTAAACCGATAAGACAAGAGAATTAAGGTTTAAAAGGTTCAATCGATATTAGACTGTCATAAAATCGGTTAAAGATTGATTAAAATTAAAGAATTTAAAATATGAATAAAAGAAATTATTATTATTCATCTATGAATTTAAAGTTTAATTAAAAAAGATTGTTAAATTTATTTTAGCTTATAAAACTTATTAATTTACGAAAACTGACTAATTAATTAATTAATTGATCAATTTTTGAAAAAAAAGAGTTATTAAAATAAATCAAATTGAAAAATTAAAACTGGACCGAAAAATTGAAAAGTTCAAAATTTTTACGATTAAATCATTCGAATCAGTTGAATTTTTTATTTATTGATTTTATTCATAACTACATTTTTAGAACAAATAGGGCCTAAAATCTTAATAAAATTATATTTCTTTCTATTTTTAGTAATCAAGTCGTCAATTTTAAATGGTTGAGGAATCCAGATTAACCAAATATGGTTATAGTTTTGAAAATAATTCCTTCAAATGGTGAAAAATGAAATTACACCTTAATATTTTATAAAAATAGGTGTTACTAATTGATATGAGTAAAAAATTACTTAGAACTTTTATAGAATTTTGATATAACAATCTCATATTTAACCTGTATAATGCATAATTTCCATCGAAGAGTGAGTTATGCAGTACTCCGTAATGTTTTGTTTCTTAAAAGAACTGTTGCTTCTTAAACATGATAATTTGAAGTGTTGCTACTTGTGTAGGAACAAGTTCACATTTTTCAACAAAAACCCTACCCGGTAAGTTCATCATAAACTAATCACTTAAACCTTCTTCATTATTGCCACATAAAAAAGCCCTTTTGGATGACTAATTAATTTGCAATGTTTTCAAACTTAGTCATAAATTAAACCTGTAAAACAAGAAGTTTAAATTTTAAAAGGTTTAATCGATATTAAAACGTCATAAAATCGGTTAAAAATTAAATAAATTTGAAAAATGATTGAAAATTGTCCTTATTTATTAAAAAATTTCAAATTTAATTTAAAAAGAAAGTACTAAATAAAAATTAATTAGTTTATTTTAATTTATAAAAACTAGTTAGTTTACACAAATTAGCCGATTAATTAACAATTTGATCATTTTTAACAACAAAAATTATTAAACTAAATCAAATCAAAAATTTAAAAATTGAATCGAAAGTTAGCTGGTTCAAAATTTTCACTGTTAAACCGGTCGAACCGATTCGGCTTTTGAAATTCTCTTAGTAATGAAAATGATTTATTCAATGTTTAATCGTTTTAATTTTTATATTACTATCAAAATTTTAGTTTTGTCAATCAAGTTCTACCATCTTTTTCCAAAATTTAGGAGAAGAAAACATTTCTTCTTTTTAAAATACTTTATTTTTTCATCTATCCCCTAATTTCCTATCAAAATAATTTTATTTATTCTAAAAATAGTTTAGAATTCGATTAAAAACTCTAACGATGAATTTATGAATCATTACCCTTAATGAAATTTTTTTTTTTTTAATTTCGGTCTTCAACATTTGTTGTTAAACCTAGAAAATTGTTGATAGCTATTTGAAGTTAACTGGCCACGACAGAAGAATGGAAGCATTTTTTGGACACTCTTGTGATGGCACCAACTGTTTCAAACTATAAAAACAGCCATAGGTTACACGTAAAAAGCATCAACTAAGCACTTCTTTCTTCTATGTATATCAACTGACTGGGAAAGAATTTAGGCTCAAGCTCATGATGTCTTCCTTATAGCTTCTTGAAATTGTTTTGGTATGTAAAATTTTAAATTTTATTTAAGAATTATTACAATAATTACATATAACACAAATCCGATCCCGATTGCTTACTAAAACAATTATGTTCCCCATCCCGATTGTTGTTATATCCTATAGGTCTCTTTAGGATTATGACAATATTTCCAAGTATATGATAGAAGCTTATCGGGCAGGGTTGGTTTGGTGTAATCTGAATTGAAAGTCTCCATATCTACGAGCTCCTAAGTTGACCATTTTCTTAGAACAGGTCAATAAGCAGGATGGAGACTCCAGAGTAGGACAAGACAATGCTGAGTGAGATTAACTACAGTCAAACGTGAACCTAACAGCTTGATTATTACTAATTCTAAGCTCATATAAACTCCATGAGGTCCAATTATACGAAAAAAGGCTAGCTTTTTTGGTACATGTTGGAATTCCAAGAGAAGGTCAAATTTGATTAGCTAGTTAATTATAATGCAATTTCAAAACCCTCCAACAGTCGAGAATAATAAGTTCGTTATCGATTATTTTGATTAAACCCGTTATTTAATTATTAAGCATACTTAATAATAATCTCTTGTTTCTTGACATTGTCATGTCCCTTCAATCATCTTTTCGAGACATACAAAAGAAATAATTATTCAAAGAATTTGAATTTGTTAAACCTTCTTTACCACTAAACCAACCCTCAGATTTAAGTAATGAGAAATACCGTTAGACATCATTAATGATGAAACAAAGTTGAATCGATACATTTTTGATACTTTTGAATATTGGACTTTAATATTATTTAATATTCAAGTTACTTCTGCAATTTAAATACATTATTATAATTATTGTATAAAATCCAATATTGTCATAAGTTCTATTCAAATAAGAGATGTTATACAAAAATAATCAAATGTAAAGGATTAATTTATAAATAAAAGTTATCGATTTATTTGATTTTTAAATAAATTAAAAGTGAATCCGTATTCATCTAGACAGGAAGAGAAATAAAGGATAAATTTCAATCAATCAACAAGTTGCACTTCTTATACAATCAAAAGATCAGCATCCTAACCATCGTGATTCCGAGTGTAGACAACAATCAGATATAACAATGTTAAATTATAAATATTAATTTATGTTAATCATGTAAGCATAATTTACTGCATAAACGTAATTGCAATAGTCCTTTAACCCAGATCTTAGAATTTTATGTTTTTCACTAAAAGATAAAATAGGAATTACATACCTTAATCTATGAGATTCATTTAATCTTAATTTAAAAAACTCCCTCAAAATGATTGAAAATGAAAAAACTTGATTTCTCTCCTCTATCCCTCAATAATCATGCTTTCTGATGGTGAAAATATAAAGAGAAGCGTGTAGGGCAAGAGAGAGGACCAGTTTCTATTAAATAGGTATATATAAACCGTTCCTATCAAATGATTGCAACCAATATTATTGAAACCATAATTATTAATGAGCCACATATAATATATAGGCTTTACATTCTCCCACTTGGCTCATTAATTGAAAAACATTATTCCATGGTGTAATAAATAAACATTTTGCACAAACTTTACCAAATTCTTTAATGTTGATCACATCATAAATCACAATCAAACAAAAATATTAATAAGAGACGTAGCGGTTTCACATCTTAATAAATGACAAAATTCCTTCTACGTACTACAATATTAGCACTTTATTCAATATGATTCATAAGTAAGAAACACATTAATGATCCAACAATAATGTCTTATTTGAAAACAAATCATATCAACATAATTTATTCATAAATGAATACTATAAAATAGGATTGATAGAAACATAAACATAAGTTACCTCATAGTGTCAAAATACAAACATCATAAATCTCAATAATGGTATCCCATAATACCCATTCTTTCAACATGTTCTTTAAATACTTTCGGTGTCAATCCTTTTATCAAAGGATCTGCAATCATATAATTAATGCTAATATGTTGAATTGACACAATTTGTTTCTTAACTTCTTCTTTAACAGACAAGTATTTTAATTCTATATGTTTAGCACTTTTAGAATACTTGTTGTTATTTAAAAAGAAAACTATTGCAGAATTATCACAATAAATTTTCAGTTACTTGGCAATACTGTTGACAACTCCAAGTCCCGAAATAAAGTTCTGCAACCATAATCCTTAAATTGTAGCCTCAAAACACGCTACAAATTCAACTTCTATAATAGACGCAACAATGATAGACTACTTCACACTTTTCCAAGAAATAACCTCTTCAGCTAATAGAAAAAAGTTAGCCAAAAGTGTACTTTCTAGTATCAATGCAACCGATATAATCTGAATCTAAATATCCAATCATTTCTTTATGAATGAATCTCCTATATGTAAGCATATGATCTTTAGTATCTTGTAGATATCTCAAAACTTTTTTTTTTCAGTTTTCCAATGATCCAATCCAGGATTACTTTGATGCCTCCTCAACATATTGACAACAAACCTAATGTCTAGTCTAGTGCAAGTTTGAGAGCATACATTAGGTTTCCAACAATTGATGCATAAGGAATATTTGCCATTTGTTTATATCCCAATTTATTCTTTAGACATTGATTAAGACTAAACTTGTCTCCCTTCTGAATCGAAACTATACTTGCAGAATAATTTTTTCATGTCAAATTTCTCAAAGTCCTTATTAATATAAGCTTTCTGAGATAAGCCTAATAATCCTTATAACCTTTTGCGAAATATTTCATTTCCTATCACATAACTAGTTTCTCTCATATCTTTCATTTCAAAATTCTCATAGAGAAATTTCTTGATGTTGTGCATTAAACCAAAATCATTAGTAGCTAACAAGATATTATCAGCATAAAGTACCAAAAAATATGAACTTACTCCTACTGATTTTTAGATATATACACCGATCAATGATATTTTCTTTAAATCCAAAGGAGGTAATAGTATCATTGAACTCAAGATATCATTGTCAAAAGGCTTGCTTAAGTCTATATATCGATTTCTTAAGTTTACACACCATGTCTTCCTTTTCTGTAATTGAAAAACCTTCAAGTTGATCCATATACACTTCTTTCTCTAAATTACCATTAAAAAAGACTGTTTTCACATCCATTTGATGTAACTCTAAATCATAATGAGTTATTAGTGTCATAATAATTCTAAAGGAGTCTTTCTTTGAAATAGGTGAAAAAGTCTCCTTATAATCAATGCCATCTTTCGGAGTATAATCTTTGGCAATAAGTCTAGCTTTATGTCTTTCAATATTGCCATAAGAGTCACGTTTGATCTTTAAAATCCACTTACGTCTGATTCTCTTACGACCTTCAGGCAATTTAACTACATCCTAAACTTTATTTTACTTTATAGAATTCAACTCTGCTTTCATAACATCAATCCATTTAGTAGAATTAACACTTTCAATGGCTTGTGAAAACGAAACTGAATCATTCTTATTTCCTAAGTCAAATTCTAACTCTTGTAAATATACCACATTCTCATTAGAAACAACTAGTTTTCTAAGTCTTTGAGACCTTCTTAATGTTATTTCTTGTGATTGTTTTACAATTGAAACATTAATTGCAAGTTCAATAGGTTCATTAACTACATGCTCTTCATGAAATATTTGATCATTTATTTGTTGCTCCTGTAAATTTCAAATTGTTTTAAAACTATAGAAGTAGCATGTATTGAAGAAGTCAGAAGGGGAACTTGAACTTTAATTTCTTCAATAACTATATTACATGGTTTTCTAACACTACCATTGGTTTCATCATTCTCAATAAAACTAGCATTTCTAGTTTCAACAATTTTTGTTGTATGATTAAGATAGTAAAATCTATACCATTTAGGATAACTAATAAAAAATCCACTAATTATTCTTGCATCCAATTTCTTTTCATGTGGAATATAAATTCTTACTTCCACTGAACAACCCCAAAGATGTAGGTGCCTTAGACTAGGTTTCCTTCCAGTCTACAGTTCAAATGGAGTCTTTTGAACTACCTTACTAGGACTATTTAACAACTAAATAGCGATCCTCACTACATGCATCCACAATGATAAGGGTAAAGATGAATTACTTAACATACTCTAATCATATCTATTAATATACGATTACGTCTTTCTGCCACACAATTTTGTTGTGATTTACTTGTCATTGTGTATTGAATATATATACCTTGCTTTTTAAAAAATTTGGAAAATAGACCTGGGAATTATCCTGACTCATTATATTTGTTGTAAAGTTCACCACTTTGGTCAGATATGACAATTTTCACCTTTCTAGCTAATTATCTTTCCATTTCATGAACAAACACCTCTAATGCATTTATTGATTGAGTCTTTTCATGCAATAAATAAACATATTCATAACGTTAAAAGTCATCAATAAATGTGATGAAACACTTTTCTCCACTAAAAGATGGACCATCAAAAGGTCCACATATATCAATGTGTATAACTTCTAGAAGTGTGCTTTTTATGGCTCGTTTTTTTTGTATATTTGGCTTGCTTTCTCTTAATACAATATAACATACACCAAAATCAATAAAGTCCAAATCTGGTAAAATTTCATGCTTTAAGTCCTTATAGTATTTCTTTAGAAATATGACCTCAACCAGAAAAAAGTTAAACTTTCATTAATTAAACCATGTTTAGTACCAACATTATGATGCAGGCTTAGTAAGGCTCCAGCAAAAAAGTTATCAAGATTTAACTTGTATAGGCCATCATAAAGAATACCAAAACCGAAAAGGCAATTGGTTTTAAATAAACTAAAACGTCATTTCCCAAATTTGAAAGTATATCCAATAGAATCAAGTTTAAATAAGCAAACTAAATTAAGGGGAAACATAAGGTACATAAAGTGTCTAAAATGAATCTAAATGATTTCTAGTGTCTAAAATCAAATGATAAGTTCCTATGGCTTCAATTGGACCTTTGACATGATTCCCCATCAAAATAAACTTTTCAGTTAGGTTTGTAGTTTGGGTTGTAAGGAATCCCTGCAAGGTATTCAAAACATGAATGGTACAACCAAAATCAAATTACCAAGTATTATATGGAACTTCAACAAAATTAGATTCCAAATATACTAAAGCACTATGCTTACCTTTTTTTTTGAACTAGCCTTTATGTTTTGGCAATCTTTCTGATAGTGCCCAAGTTTCTTACAAAAATGAAATCAATCACCTTTATGTTCCTTATTTTGAACTTGACTATAAGATTCATTAACTTTAAGTGGTCCTTGCTTGCCCTATCCTTTGCCATAATTCCTTTTGGGCTTCTTTCCAACTCATTGATGACATACCAAATTAATAGTCTGGGTCCTCTGATTCTTAAGTCTTGTCTCTTCTAGAATAAGCACACTAGTCAATTCATCCACATTTCATTTATCCTTTATAGTGTTATAATTCATTTGGAATGACTCATACTACTTAAGAGGCAAAGAATTAATAATGAATTGTACTAGGAAAAATTCATCAACTTTCATTCTCAATGTAATGAATTGTACTAGGAAAAATTGACCAACTTTCATTCTCAATGTCTTTAATCTTGCTGCTATATTTGTCATTTTAATGACATGTTCATGCATGCTTTGTGAACTATCAAACCTTATAGCGATCAACTTATCCATTAATGTCCCCACAAGTAAGTTATCAGCAGTTTGGGAATGCCCTTCCACAAGTATCATAAATTCTTTAGCAACTTTAGTGTTGGGAATAGTTGCTTTAATATTATTAGCAACAGTCATTCGCATAAACTTTAAGCTCATATTGTTCGATCTTTACCAAGCTTTATAGAAAGATTTCTCATCAGTAGTGCTTACGTAAGTCATAGCAGCTAGTTTCTTAACTTGGAGTGTCAAATTAAGATCCAATGCACTAAGACGAGATTGGACTTTTCACCTCGTTCAGAGTAATCTAATCCATTAAAAAATGGAACAAATGAAGCAATCGAATTAAAGTTAACAAGAATATAAACTGCAAAACATAATAGAATGCTCACAAATTTAATCTGTGATTCATAAAACTTAACACTTAAATCAGATTCAAAATAATTATTTCACATAAAACATTTAGTGTATGTCTAAGATCTCCTTTGGGCAATTCTAATACATACCATAATTATAATAATGATGCTAATTTTATATGACTTAGTTGTTAATTAAATATACCTCAAACAAATTGGTTAGCTATCTTTAGATATAGTAAACACAATCATACTAAGCATATAAATTAACACTTTATGTCCACAAATTATAAAATTAATTAATTAACCTTTGGGTAATCTTGAAATATTTTATAATTAGTGAAGTTCAAATACCCATTAATCTATTATATCATTTTTTAATAAGCATCCATAAATCATAGGTAATTGAATTAAAATATTTTATAAATTAATATTCATTAAACATCAAAGCTCGACCACTTTGGTGACTTTCATCATCAAATTAACATTCATTAAAATATGTGCATTAAAGTATGATTCATTAATATCAGCAATGCACATATGGGTTAGACAACTTTCATACAACAATTCAATTATCACCTTTAATATTAAGGCTATATGATTTGATCCATTTATTACTCAATGCATACATATCTTCTTTCACAAGGAAGCAGCAAGAATTAATTCCATAAAGACTTGAGCCATGCGATAGACAAAACATGAATACGAAGAAATTTTTAATAACTCAGTAGATTCAACAAGCAATTATGCGGAAATAAGATGAATGCGCAATATTTTTAATGAAAAATCATAGAATTTAAAACTTTGCTATGATACAACATGTAAGCATAATTTACTACATAGACATAATTGTAACAGTCCTTTAACTTAGATCTCAGAATTCTATGTTTTCCACTAAAATATAAAATAGGAATTACATATCTTGATCTATGAGATTTGTTTAATGTTAATTTAAAAAAAACCCTCAAAGTGATTGAATATAGAGAAACTTGATTTCTCTCTTATATCACCTCAATAATCCTGCTTTTTGACAGTGAAAACGTAAAACCAAGCAAAATAGATGACCAGTTTCTATTAAATAGGTATATATAAACCGTTTTAATTAAACGGTTGCACCCAAAATCATAATTATTAATGAGTCGCATATAATATATAGGTTTTACGAATCACACATAATTTATTAAACTATATATAAATTATTACATGATCGATGTACATTCTTGTTGAAAATTACAACAAAACACTACCTCTAATACTGAGCTCAAATCAAATTCGATCTGAATTTTTTATTTAAGTTTTTTTTCGTATTTTTCTAAAGGTTTTAGATTAAACTCAAGTTGAAAGATTCTTTACTTAACCTAACAACGATATCAAATTATTTTAGGTAGGTTACCCCCCTATTCACATTTGATTGGACTTGATTAATTTTAAATAATTTGAACCCGATTCGGTTGTTCATTGAGGAACAAAGGAAACTAGAAACGAAGCATATATATGGTATTTCTTGTTTTTAGCGACTGATTGTGGAACTGAATAACATGAGTAACTTAGTAAGGTAAAGCACATGTATTAGGCGTTAAGTGACCATTTCACTACAATAATTTAAGCTTTTATGTAAGGCCAACTTAATTAATTTTATATATTCACTGACGTTAGGGAGAGAATAGGCATGGATGAGAAGCCCTTTTCATGCGTGAAGCAGAGATAGAATAAAGTAATATATTCAAATTAAAAGGCTTAAGGGAACCTTTTTCCTTACTCGAAATTATAGAACTGTGATGCATATAGTAATCCCAATTCGAGATTTTTAAGTAACACATACAATATCTTGTGGAGAACACTAACATCAATCTTTTCAAATTAATTTCTTTTCTGGTAAAACTTACGAAAAGTGTGGTTATTACATTAAAATAACACCTATTCAGAATTTAAAATCTCTTATTATTTTATGGTATAGTAACACAGAAAATCTTCAAGTTCTCCATTACAAGTATAGGTTCTTTTATAAATCAATCGAGTACTCAAACATCTTCTCCAATTGTATGTAACTATATATAAGGATAACAGATTTTAAAATGATTAACTTTTTGATATTTTTAATTTAGTATTAAATTTTCAAAAAATTTAATTTAATAATTAATTTTTTAAAATTTGTATAAATTAGATCAAAAGATTATTTTTGCTGTATTGCGTATTCCGTAAATGTCACATAAATGTCTATCTATTAATCACTTCAGCAAAAAGTTAAAAAATAATATTTTGACTTGATATATACCAGATGTAAAAGATTAGTCATTAACTTGAAAACTTTAAGTTAAAAAATTAAAAATTTAGACACTTTTATCATTCTGTCTCTATATATATAATTTTTGAACTGTGACTGTCGTTGAAGTAATTATAACAAACAAGATGGGTTTTAAAAATAGGATCACTTATTTAAGGAGTTGACTAACGTATATGCAGGACCTAGTGCGAACTTCACACATGTACATTATAATGCTTCCCCAGCTACGTGAAAAGTAATTATGGTGCTTACCACTATCATGGTATAACGTTCTTGACTTTTTCTTTATTCTCCAGAAATAACTTCTTATCTAGTGCAACTTTTCATGATCTAGCACTCTATCTATACGCATCCTCCTTTGCCAGTGTGTGTCTGCATTACTCGTAATCTTGTGTTGTACCGTCTGAAATTATCGTAATAACTTGTGATTATATAGTGTAATACAAACGATGACAAGGGTTACACAAGTGGAATGAATTGAAGTTGCAGGTTCTTGATGATACAACTATCAATTTTTAGTCATTTAAGTGTCGATTTCTCAAAAACTAGCAGTCTCTATCAGTTTAGATGATATATAAATTCACCTTAAATTGGGAACTTTCCATAATCTGATATATCTCAGAAGAGGTTATATGAGGATATAAAGTGGTAGGTGTTGGAGGGTAGGAGACGCAAAGGGTACCATCACTGGAGGCAACTAACTTGATGGTGAAGTTGTCACACAACTTTCAATGTCATGCATGAAAAGGTGCAGTTCTTTCATTTTGCTTTTTTCTTTAAATAGAAACATCTCCCCTAAGCTAGGAACTTAATCTTCAAAATTTTCTAAAAAATTCCTTTTATTTTTCAATTTTAAGAAAAATCTCTTCTATTAAATTTCGATTAATAATAACGATAAAACACAAGTGTATGAATATACTAATCAAATGCTACTAATATAGTAACTCAACTCTAACTTGTAAACTCGAACTAAACTAATTAAACTAGACTTAAATTAATAATTTAGACAATCATAATAAATCATCATATTGAGTTAGAATTAATTAATTTAATTCGAATTTAAGAGTTAGATTGATTTCTCGTGTAAGCACTATTTAATTAGTACAAGTGTGATGTTTATATCATATATATTTCGTGTTATTTTTTAACTGAAATCTAAAAAAAGATTTTTTTAAAAAATTAAAAATTAGAAAAAAGATCTTTTAAAAATTAAAGATTTTTTCAAAAATTATAAAGAGAATCTATGACCCTGATTGACAATTAATGGATTGCATTAGTTATTAGCTAACAACGAATTACAACAGTTGATTTGACCAATAGATGACATCAATTGTTTATTTAAAGATATTTAGTAAAATTAGTTGTTTATTAATTTTTATATAATGACTTAGGATAAAAGAATTTATAAGGACATGAATATTATTTTTTAATATTTCTTTGAATATTCTCGTAAGAATTTAGATTTTAGATATTTAATTTCACAAAAACTAATAAAAATACAAAACATATACTACTACTATTATTACTACTACTACTACTACTACTACTAATAATAACAACATCAATAATAATTATTATTATTACTACTACTTTCTTCTCCATATTAATCAAGTTGAAGTTGATTTTTCTAATTAATATATTAACTTATTAATTAAGTTAAAGTTTAGGGTGTTAGTGTTTGGTGAAAGACAAAGATGGTAGCTTGAGTAATTTAATTATAATAACTTTTAGTCACAATTATCGTTTCTTCCTTTAATTTCTCAACTGATAGAACAAAATGCTCCTATAAGGAACATTTTCAAAAACAGCAGATTGAGTTCAATCTGCCAACTCAATTAATTGATTACTAAATATGATTATCAACAGTTTAACATGATCAAATATACAATCCGCAAAAAAGTAGTTTACCCTTTTTTTATTATTTTCAATGTTAGTATCTTTTTTTATTTTTGTTCTAAGATCAAATCTTATGAAATTGATAACACAACAAGGTTGGATCTATTCATAACTACAGACAAAGTGTGTGTATCAGTTAGGACAAGACACAGTTCCACCCTCTTTATTTTGCACTAGAAGTTTTGCTTACTTTTGGTTTGTCAGATCAATTATTTGTTGGTGGTTCTGGTGGAGGATTTTAGGTCACATTAATGAATAGGGAGCAGAGATCAGGATTGATCTTTGAAGAAAAAGGGAGATTCCATTGCTAAGGTCTCAGAGATCAGGATTGATCTTTGAAGAAAAAGGAAGATTCCATTGCTAAGGTCTCAAAAGTGGCAGATGTTCTGTACTTCAATTCTATCTCACACAAAAAATGACATCATTTTAGGTGTAAACAGATATAAAACAATGTTATTTTTTGCGCAAAATAAGATGCCAAAAATGAAATTATTTTAGGTGTAAACAGATATAAAATAACGTTATTTTTTGCGCGAAATAAGATTTGACGAGAGTATTAAGTACAAATGATTTGAACCCCTAAAAAAGTATCTTCTCCTTGTCAAATGAATTCTATTGAATATGGTCTAGTTTTGCAGAAACTTTATGTTTATCATTTCAGGAACAGGAACATGTAAACTGATAGTAGTAATTAGTGCAACTGCCATTTGTTAATAGTTCAGGCTCATTTATTATACTTATAAAGGTAAATTATGATATTATTTAGAATAAAAGATTAAAAAGTTTCTCTAAAGTTTAATTTATTTAAAAAATCTTTTAATCTTAAAATTATTTAAAAAGCTTGGTAACTTTCAATTTTATAGAAAATTTTGTTATGCGAGATTTCTGTTAAAAATTTAATAACGAAACACATATAACATGTAACAATACAAGTGAATTAATTAAAAATTGTTGATATGAAAACTCAACCTATTTTTTAAATCCAACCCCAATAATTTAAACTTGATTCCATCATTAAAAAAAATGTCAAGTTCATGTATATTGTTCAAGTCAGTTTAAGAAGGGGGTTGAAGTACCCTCTTTCTGTTAGGGTGTTTCAATCTTGTGCCACTTAATTTTGTTTACTCATTTGTGTGAACCTTATATAAATATGTAGATAAGATTTAATAGAACATAGTAGAAACTAGTTAAACTGGAACAGAAGATTTGATCTCTTTAAGAAGATGGTTGAGTCATCATGTTATCACTTTTTAATTGATTCATGTTGCTATAACATGTTATGTGTTTAGCAGTTTTTATCATTAATTTTTTGTAAAAGAAGTCTCAAAGAAGAAATTCTTTAAAAATTAAAAATTAAAATATAAATTTTAAAAATTATTTTTTAAATGTGTTAGCGCATACTTTTTTTTATCTTTTATCCAATTATAATAATTTAAGTCTTAATTGACTCGCTAAAAATCTCATTCTTAAATTCAATAAAAAGATAACTAATAATAATAATAATAATAATAATAAAGAGTTGATTTATAATCGTTTCTACAAACTTGTAAACCTTTTTTATATTGATAAAATCCCAATTGCTATCCTTTGGTCTAACTATTTTAACTTTTTTTTCCAAGATTAACATCAATTTATATATACTCCTTCAAAATTGCAAATTAGAGCATTAACTTTGTAAACCCTTTTATGTTTGGGACAATAAATTTAAAAGTATTTAACCTTCTAAAAAAATTTAATTTAGGCTCAATTTTTTAAAAAGTTGTCAATTCAGTGATTAAAATTTTAAAATTCATATAAATCAAGTCAAAAGGTTGTTTTTATTAGTATAGCATGTCCACAAAATGTTAAATATTATGTGAATATCTTTTTATTAGTTATATCAGCAAAAACAATGTTTTGATTTGATTTGTACAAATTTTGAAAGATTTATATCACTAAATTAAAATTAAAAAAGAGACTAAATTAATAAACTTCCAAAAAATTAGGCAATTATAAGCATTCTGCCTATTGTTCTCATTTGAAATTTTTTACAAAAAGAAGACAGCAATTTCAGGAGATGAATTTATATTTTTTTGGGGGGGGGGATCTGTTCCTCCTGTTCCAAAATCTCTCTCATTCATCCATTGTAATAAGTAAATTAAAATTGTATGGATGAGACTTTACGGACAGAAGGAACAGTGCAAATGAGAAAAGTGGATTTGGTTCCTTATTTTTCCTGGTGGAGGCAATGTAGTTTAGACAATGTCGTACCTTAACAGATTGAATAAAAAGCCTACAAAGATAGAGAGAGTGAACAAAAAGTAGTGTCCCAACATGTCCTCTCACGTTTAATGCTTCTCTGTGCCATTATATACACGATGGGTCTGCAAGAACTTGTTGGGGTTTCAGACAAGAGATGTAATTTAAGAGCACCCATTATAGCTTTTTGGATGGTCTTGTCTGTCTTTTATTTGCACACTCAGCTCCCACAAATGGCGGTCGGGAGCTGCAACTTGGATTTTTTTTTGGATCTCGTCAAGCTCTATAGTTTTCGGAGTCTGTAATAGTTTTTAGAGTATTTATATTGACTAAAGATGAAAACCAAGACTAGTTCCACTCATTTTACTAATAAGTAATCCAAATTTAATTCTTATTAATGAGCTTTATACTTTACTTATATTAAAAATTCTAATATAATATTAATCAATAAAAATCATGGCCCATTATTTGCCATAGAAGGAAGTCTATCATTTAAGCAACTAGATAAGGATTTGAAATCTGCATGAAGCGAGTGGCTAGTAGTATTGTTTACCCTAAGAAAGAGCCTATTTGACCATAATCAGAAATCCAAAATGAGAATTATTTACATACCTTTCCAAATTATCTAAGTAAAAAGGGACTCACATATAAAAAGAAATGTTTAAAATACTCATATATGAGTATCCTACGTCTAAAAAAGAAGAAAAAATACACTAACATATAAGTTTAGTGAGCTGTTCTACCTATTACTAATTTATTTTATGATAGAACCTCACGTGAATTTATGTATGGTCTAACTTTTCTCCTATTATAAGCCTAGAGACCCATTGCAAATTTACTATAATATCAAAACAAGTTTAGCCCGAATTGTTAATTTCTCAGTTGTCCGTTTGGATGTCCAATCTCAGCGACTCAGTTCGGTTATTGCTGTGTTCACTTCAAGTGACAGCTGAATGTCCAATCTCAGTTGCATTTGACGGAAAATCTTAGAGTATCTCATATTGATTAAATATGAAAATATTAAAGAGTGTATAAGTGATAAGGTTCAATTATCTAAATGACCAGTTTTGGTCATTTTAAAAATGATTAATTCAAATTTAATTCTTATTAATAAACTCTACAGCTCTACTCATATTAAAAATTTTAATAATAATAATACTGCCTCGTAAAAACCTAATTTTTCTGGTACTTGTCGAATCTAAACATTGCATGGACGTGGGGACACTTTTGTTTGTGGGAATGCTTATCAGTCCGTGGCCACGTTGTGATGATGCTTTCATCTTCCTGAGCAACAAAAGTCCAGAGAATATTTAGTACGCACTATGCTAGTGTTGTCTTTTGGACTGTTCCTCTACACTGTTGTGTTCTAGATGGTGTCGTCAGATGAATGGATGAAACTGAACTGAAGCGATAAATGGAGTCTACAACTCTTTAAGGTTTGGCATTTTCAGTTTCCACTTTCATTCTATTGGTAACTTTTACCACCACCGCCTGTCGAATGGACATTTCAGGGAAGGTGGAGCTTGTGAAGTAGACTTCGAAAGTGGGAACTCAAAATCGCCACAAGCACAGTGTTATTCAACAACCTAGTTTTGTTTTGAAAAAATTAAAAATTAAAAACTGAATCAAAATTTAAATCAATAAGATAAAATATTTAAAATATTAAGTTAGTATTAGACTGTTAATGACTAAACAAAATTAAATAATTTAAAATATAAATGAAAGAAATTATTCTTATCAGTCAACAACAAATTTGAATTGTGATTAAAAAAGAAATTACTAAATAAAAATTAGTTGACTTATTTTAGTTTATAAAAATTTACGAATTTAAAAAATAATCAATTAATTAATAAACTAATCAGCTTTTAACAACAAGAGTTATTAAAGTAATTCAAACCAAAAAGTTCAAAACCGAAATAGAAAATTAGACAGTTCAAGACCAGCAGAACTGATTGAGTTTTTTAACCATTGGAATAACATAATTTTAAATTTAGATTTTTTTAAATTTAGTTTTCAATGTCTAAAATTTTAAATTTAATAATTAACTTTTTAAAAATTCTTATAATTTAAATTAAAAAATATTTTTATTAAAATAATCAACAAATAAATATTCACGTAATATTTAGTAAATATATATCATGAAGTTATGAGAGAAGGTAATTAAGAAGAACATAAGAAATACAGTTTCTATATCAGAAAACTAATTTAGCTTTATATCGGGAAAATTTACTACAAAAGTTTTGCATCTTTTTAGAAGAATAATAAAATATTACAAGGAAAGCACAGAAATTTGCATATGGTTTCTATTGATTTAAAGAAGGTACATGATAGGGCTCCTAGGAAATTCTTAAGGAATTGTTTAGAGGTTAAAGGAGTTCTTATAACATATTTAAGGGTGATTAAAAATATGTATGAAAAAACAATGACTAGAGTAAAGATGATAAGAGGAGATAATGAAAAATTTTCTATTAGCATTGGGATATACTAAGGCTCCACATTAAGTCCTTTTCTATTCGATGAGCTTATCAAGAATATTCGAAACGATGTACCTTGATGTATATTTTTACTGACGATATTGTCTTAATAGATGAGAAAAGAGAAGAGGTCAATATCAAACTAAAATATTAGAGAGATACAGAATTGAAGGATTTTAAAGTGAGCAAGATTAAGACTGAATACTTAAATATAACTTTTCAGGCTATCACGTGGATATCAATGTGGAGGTAAAGATTATATCAGAAGTTATACCACGGAATAAATGTTTTAAGTACCTAGGGTGGCTCATATGGAGGAAGGCATTATGAGTTTTATATGAAAAGAGGATATCAATTAAACTTAAAAGTAAATTCTATTGCTTAGCAATTAGGTTAATCATGTTATATTGAGCAGAGTGTTAACCCATCAAGCAGATACACAATCGTAAGCTTTTGGTGACAGAGATAGAGAATGCTTCGGTGGATATGTAATCTTACCAAAAGAGATAAGGTCAAAAATTTAATAGCGAGAGATAAATTAAAGGTGGTTGGAATCAATGACAAATTGCGAGAGACCCAGTTTCGGTGGTTCAAACATGATAAGGGAAGACACTCAGACGCTCCAGTAAAAAGATGCGAAACAATAATACTTGAGGGCTTAGTAATTGTAAGAGAAAAAACGAAAGACCTAAAAAAAACTAGGAGGAAGTGGTAAAAAAATGATATAACTCAGTTAGATCTTACCAAAGACTTTCCCCACGATAGGAAACTTTGACTTAATAAGATACGGGTAAAGAATCTCTTTTTAAAGATGACATTCGCATTTGGCCAGGTCTTTTTTTATTGATATGTTTATTTTACCTTATGGCCCAATTGACATTACTATTGTATGGGGCTTTTCTAGTATGTACTCTCGCCTTGTGTTGCCATGCCTACTTTTTCAATGTTATGATTCTTCAATATCTTTATTATTTATTTGTATTTCTGTATTAATGTGTTCAGTTATTTTTAATATTAATGTATTTATGTATTCAGTTATGTACACCTAAAAATTGATTTAATATTAAAGTGAAATATTGGAATCGAAGTCTCTTTCCGTTAAATGTTTCATAAAAATCATTTTTTGTGAATTTCCTCAATATAATTTATCATTTTCTCATCATAAAATTGTTTATTTCAAAGAAGAGAACATAAACTTTAATGCATTAAAGAGTTTTTTATTCAGATATTTTAATGCTTAATGTGCTTCACAAGATGCAACTTATTCAACAGATAATGGCTCAACTACAGTGCAAAATTTGGAAGGCATGTGATGTATCAGACAGGGGTTGGTGTCCAGTAACCATTACTCTTATGTAATCACTGTAGGTCTCTCCCTCCCAGTGAAGTCCTTCAACTTTGATATTGATAATGCCAGATCTATCAAAACCAAGCATATCATAAATAACTTGTTAAAAGATAGGGAAGTAGTCGATTTATGCTATCCGAATTACGATTAACGTTACCTATCAAGGGTTTAAGAGCTGTTTGAGCATCTGTATCGTGTTTGGAGACATCCGTTTCCAACTGTTCAATGTACATTCTCACAGTTGCACCACTTGATCCAGTTCCCTGCATTATGTGTACTTTTCAAGTTATATCAGATCCAACAGCATTATGTAGCTATAAATTTCTGAAAGGAATCAGTCGATGGTACGTACAGATAGACGAAATATGATCCGTGATCCGTCAGTAAATACAAACCGAATTCCTTGTTTTGATGCTACACTTCCATCCACCTGAGGAGTTGTATAGAGATAAACATGATGGTGGTTGCTTCAAATTGCAATGTTAAAGAAAGTTGTAGCTAATCACAGCTCATACACGAATAAGTTTCGACTTACAGGATCAGTATATGAAAAGTCATCAGCAAGTTTAAGGGCATAACTTCCTGTAACAGAAAATTAAACACTGTTCACACGTTGGAAAAGATCGTGACACAGATTAAATCGGAAGAAGAAAGAACCAAACTTGCCATATTTTTCGCCTGGTTTGCTCTTGGATATCACTTCTCTAAGGTAGTCAATCATTTTATTAGCTCCTTCAGATTCGCATTCCTGAATAACGACTGTATGTTTTAAGTAGTTGCATTTACCTCGGAAAATCGATCAATCCGAAAGGTAGGTTTACTAGTAACGCAAAAGTTCGGCACTTACTTCATAGTCGTATCTAGAAAAGAAGTTTCTTCCATATGTTGCCCAATGCTCTTTCACAACATCAGCAACAGATACTAATTTCTCCCCTGGTTTCTTGTTTTTGTTTCTGTAAGCAATTATTGAGAGCCAAGCTAACACAGCCCTGAAATACAGTGAACATTATGAGTCATATTGGACCGTAATAACAAAATGCTGACTTTGTCTATTGCCAAGTTTCAGATGCCATGAGAAGTCTTCTTTTAGAATTTCTAATACCGCAAGCTGTTTTTAGAAAAATTTAAAATGACAAGGATATTTTTTAAAACAATAAAACCATAAAAAGGGACATATATTTTCAAAGGGACAAGCATATATCTGATCAACCCCGCAACTTGATAACCTTAAGGATTTGCAGCACTTCGTTGATGCAATACTGATCTAATAATCCATTAGAGATGTTCAAAATTCCATACTTCATGCATATAACCAGACCTTGTTTGCTGGAATTTAAAGCTATTGCACAGGTTTTGGCTTTTCACTTCTTGCTTTGCAACAAGGACAAACATGAAACATAACATTCTGTTAAAGAGAAAGCTAAGAATGTAAGGTGTAAATGCATGATAATAGAATGGTATATAGTTTGGAATGGTCTTTACCACCAAAAAAAAAAAAAAAGAATAGATAGTTACCATATGCCATCCTTCTCTCGAACGTGATCAGAACCAGTTCCAAAACTTTCTTCGCCGCAGATTGATAGCTTTCCATCGTCCATGAGATTCCCAAAAAACTTCCATCCAGTGGGGACCTGTAACAGATGAATTCAATTGTTTTGAGGAAAACTAACCGTGTTGGCTCTTTTATCAATAGAAGTAAAGATTCTGCTCAAGAAGTGCTTGACCTCAAAAAAGGGAAGAACCAACTTTTCAGCCACACGATCAAGAGCACCGCTTGTCGGCATCGATCGAGCCAACCCCTAAGAGATTCTAAATGTAAGTCATTCAGAAAGTAAAATCAAGACGAAAAATGGTGGGTCGTTATCTTACCTTAGGCCCACTCTTGAAGTATGGTATTGCTAATTGAGCACTGGCAGCTATAATAGCAACAGAATCTGAAGGAGTAACAAAAAAACGCCTTCCTAGAATCATGTTCCTGTCACCATCTCCTGCAGAATGACAAAAGAAACTTTCAATTTGCCTGCAAATTTCTTACACGATGAATAAATTTTCAAACATCGAACATAAATCATCCGCATAATTCCTGCTAACTTTGCTCCTATTTTAGCTTGTGGAAACAAATAACCTAACAAACTTGATAATGCAGACACTGACTTTTGTATTACGTATACTGAAGACACGGAATTAAATTTCATGTACATCTCAAATTGACTCCTCTATACATGGATTTATAATCATTCACGCACTCCAGTACTGTTACATCAAATTTTCAAAGTTTCTTGTCTTCAAAAAGTATCTGCTCATTTCATGTGCTCAAAGTAGCAGCAATATCCATATGACTATGCAACTTAAATCAGACAAAGTCATTCCATACCATCACTTGCAGCTCCAAAATCAGGCCCATTTTCAGCATACATAACATCAACCAATTCCTTGGCGTATCTGGCTCAGGACCAGAGAACATTAGTATGTTTTAGAATAACTACAGACAAACTCAGATTAGAACGGGTATTAGTGGTCCTACGTAAGATTGGGATCTGGATGACCATGGCCAAAATCCTCAAGAGGCACTCCATTTTTTATTGAATCCTACAGAACAAAAAATCATTAAAATAGATAAGATGAAGAGGAAAAATATTTCATATGATATGTGAACATACCGGTGTGGCTCCCAGCTTGTCCACAAAGATGGGTTTTGCATAAGCACCAGTAACAGCATGCATGGCATCAAATGTAAACCTAAAGGATAAAATCCATAAGAAAAACTATATTAAAAAAAAAGCTTTCAAATTGGCCGAACAGGAATTCAAGACAGTATCTAATCATATCACTTAAGGTTTACCCGGATATTAACCAACACAAAATTCTGAAGGCACTAAGATATTATATGATAGTTTACTGATGAGAAAATAGTTAGGTAAAGGACATTGGTAAATGTTAGAACAATGAAGCTGACAGTAAAATGGTTACAAAGCAGGACTGACATAGATGATTAGGAAAAGCTAAGGTGTAATTCGATTGGCCTTAGTCCACTGAAGAGATATCAAGTTGAGTTAGGAAACTCTCACTCTCCCTCTTTCTCTCTTAATGAAGGGGGACTTTGCAGAAGTTTGCTATTTCATTCAGTTCAGGGTATTTGTACCTGAAATCTGACCGTGATAAAAGACTTTTAATCAGCTCAAAGTCAAATACATCCTGCAAGAGAATCCAGTGTCATTACTGATATGCAATCTCTGTGAATGAAAACAATGATGCACATGAATGTAAACCATGATGCACAATCTATTTTCTAACCTCCATCAGCTCCATATAGTCAGAAACCGGGTCAATTACTTCAACGATGAAGTTTCCATACTTTGTTTCTCCAAGACTAGAAAGGTCAACATCAGGAATATCTGCTATTTTAATCTCAGAAATCTGCAAAACATTCACACTACCTTGAGATTCATGCATGGAAATATTATTACAAAGCCAATAATCAGATGATGTTATAATATCCGCTGCAGTTCAGCCTAACATGTGACAGTTGAATGGTTAACCAAAGATGAAAAGCTGGAATCAGTCTCTCAAATATACCAAGTTGACATATTTTGCATACTCGTTCATGTACAAATCCACAAAGATAATACGATTGAATGATTTAGAAGCATATGGATCCACAAAGAATTGGTGTTTGCTTTGAGGTTGTAAACAGATTTTCATTGGCATACGAAATGAAAATTCAAATATAAGGAATTAATACTTGATAGAGGTAATAATAATAACGGAGAAAATTACTTACAGAAAGGGTGTTTCCATAGATCTTGTTGGTGATGGATTCAGGTGCAGGTTGTCCACTGCTATAATTAAACTGGAAAATTAACACAAATAGCACCACAATTATGTAAACAGCATATCTCTTAGTATGTCAAACTTTAACAGCATATGCGACTTGACAAAGACACAACTCAGAGATTTCCATTCTGACATAGGTCTACAATAAATCAACCAAATATACATTGAGAGCTCAAAAGCCTAACTAAAAGCTTCAAGAGAAGAGTAAAAGAAGTTGGTGAATTGCATAGCTTTGAAGCATGCTTGCTACTGCCAAACCCAATTGTTGGAGTCTCATAAAGTAGTAAGAATAGTAAAGACAAGAGAATAGGTTGTGATTGCCTGATGTTTAGCATGAAATTATAGCATATTATGTGCGTGAACCCCATAAACCTCAGATCTCAGCAACAACATGCATTATCTAGACGTGTTAATTAATAAGAATCAATTCACCTTGATACCCCAATCATTTTCGGGCCCTCCAGGATTATGGCTTGCACTCATTATGAATCCACCATTGGCCTATCGATATACAGAAATATTTTTCTCAGAAATCAGAAAAAGAAAAGAACTCAGGAAACTATTAACTTAAATTTCAAAACTTTTGCTTGTAGATTAAGAAGCCTGCTCTTGCCTTCCTCTTTCGAATTACAGCAGAAACCGCTGGGGTAGACAAAATACCTTCCCTGCAATCATAGGTTGTTAATGGTCAAGCTTATACCCAGATAACCAGAAATTGCTCTTCGTGATTCAAACGGAAGACGGATACAAAATTGGAATTTCAGCTCCCAGAACTTAGGGAAATTCACGCATCAAAACTTGAAGTTAGTCAACTACATCACTCCATAACCCACTCTCTCGGGGAGAAGGAACCCAACTTTATGAATAATCGCAATAATCAACCAAGCTAAGATGAATGTTGGATAAAAAGTATCAAAGCCAATAAATGCACATCATGAAAATTTTCACAAGAAAAGGTCATGCAAAGGAAAGCAAATTCGACATCCACTCAACACTAAACAATTTCAATGAAAACCAGCAAATGAAATTTTTGACATGCCTCAAAACCCGTTGCAAAATTCAGCCTTTCAGCCCTCATCATCTCATCTTTCTCTACCTTTTTCATCCAAAATTGGAATAAAAAGTTATGGCAATACTTACTTGCCAACAAGGATTTTGCCAACACCATTTCCGGCAGCAATTTTGATGATAACCTACATTTGTGAGAGGCAGATGAACCCCAATAACCAAGCATGAGTAACACAAAATAAATTTAACTAGAAAATGACCTGTGCAGCCTCACGATTGAAGTAACGACCATCCCCTCCTAAAACCAACAATCCATTCTTGTAATCCTCAGGAGGCAATGAATTAAACAGAGCCTGCACATATAAAGATTCAAAATTTGACAAAGTTCTGAGTGTCCCATACAATAAATCATAAATTTTCCACCACCAAACATGTATAAGGATCAAACCTGGATCCAATTAGCAAGGTAATTGTCTTGCATGAAAACTTTAACCTGGAAAACAAATAATCTTCCGAGAATAAGCACATTCCCAAGAAAGACAAAATTCGAAAAGACACAGAAATAAAGCTACAAACAGATAAAAGCTACCTTCTTTCTGAGCCCACTTGTCCCAGTCTTTTGACCCTCGATTGGTTTCGTTGGAACCGAATTAATCTGCAACACATAACAATCAAATCCCCGTTACTTTAAATAAACGTAGATACAAGAAAGTGCAACAGGGGGCTTGGAAAGATTATACCTTGATGCCCTCTGGTTCAGCAATGGCAGTGGAAGAGGAAGCTCTGATAGACCCAAATGGTGACTGTAAACGGGACAAGGAAGTTTTCGAAATAGAGAGTTTAGCAACGACGGAAGGAGAAAAAGAAAGCGCAGAGAAAGGAGAGAGATGAGAAGAAAGAACACTGCCATTGCCATTAGATTGCTTGAGGGTGAAAAGGGTAGAGCTGTAGAAGTTATCTAGTCTATAATAACAAGAAGAGAACGCCATTTTCACTTGTGTGATTCAGCACTGCTCAATGGTTTTTGATCGCCAACAGCTATTTCTAGCTCTCACTAACGTGTCCAGGAGTAAGCGAGTATTCGATCCAGCATAACATGTGATGATTAGAGTTAAAAACTATTGATTTGAGGAAATCCAATGAGTGTCACAAGTACGTCCAAAGTCTTATCTTCACTTAGTTCGTGTGACTTGCCAGCACTTTATGCTTTCCAATCTCTTCTTCACACGATATTTTTATGCTTCCATTAAACAATTTCAATATAAGCACTAGTCAATTTCCATTTAGATCACCACAACCTAGTTTATAGTACACCTTGATCCAAATGATTGGTTTAGTTAGTTTAATCATACATATAAAATTTTCATTTATTTTATTTAATAATTCTTATTTTTTAAAATTATAAATTTATTAATTAATCAGTTAATTTTTATAAACTAAGTGATTTTTATAAATAAAAAATTTACATAAGTCTTTTTTTAATTAAATTTCAACTCCTTCTTCTTGTTTAATCTTATTTTTAATTCTTTATTTTTATTTCATATCTATTGTCTACTGATTTTATAAGGATATGTATTATTAATTTAACCTTTAAATCTTAAATTGATATAATTTCTAATATAATTTTTAAGATATGGCCTTCAACAATACAATAGATTCTAATTAAATGCAATAATGGGTTATGATTAAAGTTCATGAAAAAAGCATTGTATTGTATCGTGTCATTTAATTAACAAAAGATTGATTGTATGATTTACATTTTAATATTTTATAAAATATTTCTCATTTTACTAAAATAATACTTATTGTATCTTAAATAATGTGTAAAATAATAAAAAAATTTAGACATTTTATAAAACTGCGAGATGTAAATTGTATGTTTAATCAATCTTGGAAGAAAAAATTTTAATGTTTAGTAAGTCTAAATTGATTAACTATGTTAATATTTAAATTAAATTGATAAGTTTAATTATTAAAAATTAAAACTTATAATTTTATTAAATTTTAAAATATTGTTAATTTTATTTTTAAAATATTAAAAAGCAATATAATTTGTTAGCTCAAGGCTTTTTAAATTAATGATTTTGATGATAACAATCAATAATATTTAGTTACAAAATTCAAATTTATTTGGATAATCTTATTTATTCAAAAGGATAACAATGTTAAAAGAGATTCTATATTGTAGTTATTGGTTTAAAATAAAAGGATAAATATTCCCTAGGAAATGTTTTAACAAAGTTATTTGATTATTTAGATACGATCTTACAAAATTTGAAACTTTTATCATTTCTATATAAGCGAAGGATCGTGCCATTTACTCTACTCAACAATCCTGAGATACAGCCAAATATTTATTTAAATGTTGGATTTTTGAAGATATTGCCAATTTTTTTAAAAAGGGACTCAAGGTAGATTCAATTAGATAATGATATAATTATTCAACAACTAGTTGAAGAAAACTCCTATTTAAAGAAGAACTATTGCATTCACAAAATATGCAAGATTTCCTAAAATTCATCAGTAGCATCAATGCTCTCGAAAGTCATATTCATATTAAATCCTCTGCGTCTTAGAAAAGGAAAATACTCTATTGAAAAAGATTGTTATTCTTTGAAGCTTATATTGAGCTAATTTTATTTTCATTTCTTGAGAGTTTATAAAGGCTAGCTAAATTCTACTAGCGTAGAGGGTTGGAGAATCTTGAAAAATATGTACTTGTGAGCTTGGAGAGGCTCATCAAATCACTATTTGGAGATTTATTAGCAAAATACTTAAGTTGGTCACTTGGGGACTGGATGTAGACTTCGTTATAAACCGAACTAATATAAAATGATTATGTCGTTCTTTCTTTCCTTAACTTTTAAATTTTTCATTTTAATTACTATTTTTTTCATTTGCACGAGGCTCTTTTGATTTTAGTAGGCTCCTTCTATTTTTAAACTTTAACCAGTTCCTACCATTTTAACAGGCTCCTATCGTTTTATACGATTTGATAGTAATTTACAAAAATTTTCAAATCATACACAATTCACCTCTCTCTTGCGTGTGTTTGCTTTATCATTTAGTATCAAAGCCTTGGTTTCACGTTTATTGTTTCTTACAACATGTGATAGATCATGGCAAACAGTATGAGAAGTCTTGAAAGATAATTTGTTATAAAGCCTCCTTATTTTAATAGAAACAACTATTCATAGGGGAAGGAAAGAATGACAATTTATCTTCAATTTGTGGATATTGAAGTCTCGCAAGCTATCAAAATGGGAGATACAATTCCTACTACTGATAACGTAGAATTATGGACTACTGTTGACAGAAGAAATGCACAACTGAATGCTAAAGCAAAACATCATTTGATTTGTGTACTCTCTCTAGAGAGTATGAAAAGATTTTATAATGCTCTACAACAAAGAAAATGTGGAACAAACTTTAGGTTACCTTTGAAGGAACAAATGAGGTAAAGAAACATGGGATAAGTCTTTTAGTACATCAATACGAAACTATTTGAATGAAACAAGGAGAGATTATAGACGAATTCTTTGGACAATTCAATAATATCATCACAGCTTTGAAGAACTTGGGAAGGATATATCTTAATGATGATCTCGTAACAAAAATCTTGAGGTCACTGCCAAAGGAATGGAGACCCAAAGTGATAGCTATAAAAACTGCAAAGGATTTAGACAATATTTCACTGGACTGGCTAAGAGAAAATTTGATGATTCATGAGACAGAACTTAAACAAGATGAAGGATCCTCCTACAGAAGATGAATGACTCTAAAAGCATCTAATGAATCAATTCCGTCAAATGGAGATGATGAATTCAGTTTTATGGTCAGAAAGGATGTAAGCTTCTACAAAAAGAAGTTGACAATGAAAAGAGAAAGAAGTAAGAAAATTGAAATAGCAAGTTCCTATCAAAAGGCAGCATCATCAGTAACAGTAAACAAAATAATCAAATCATATGTTATCACTACAAGAAGCCTGGACACATCAGACCAAAATGTCCCCTTCTTCAAAAGGACAAAATAGAAAACAGAAAACCCAAAAAGCAAGCTATGATTGCAGCTTAGTTTGATGAAGATTTTGAAAACTTTGATGAATAAGAATCTGAAGAAGTAAGCAATGTTTGCCTTATGGATGATTCAGGTGAAGACGAGGTATATTATTCTGACTCTGATTTTGATTTTGATGAATTACGAGATGCATATCATAAATTGTATGCTCAGTATAAAAAGTTAACTATGCAGTATTTCAAAGAAGTTGAAAAGTCTGAAAACAATAATGCATCTTTGAAGAATAAAATAAAATCATTAGAATTAGTGAATAAGAACTTATTGTCTAAGAATATGTCTCTTGAAAGTGATTATAAGCAAAAAGTTTCTGAAAAAGATCTTTTGGAAAAAAAAGTGATTAATTTAGAAAATGCATTGTTTGAAAATGATTCCGAAAAAATAAAAAATTAGAAGAAAAAATTGTTGTACTACAATTTGAAAAGGAGAATTTTGATGAAAAAATCATATCTTTAGAAAAGGATTTAGCAAATTTTGCCAATGGAAAGAATAATCTTAATGCATTGCTTGATAATGGTAAAGGTGTCTTTGATAAGGCAGGAATAGGATATAATGAAGATAACAATGTTAAGCTGTACAAAATTTTCTTTGTTAAATCCAACAGCAGGAGCCTAAAATTTGCCAAAAATGATAGTAACTTTCATTTATCTATTTTATGCTTTTACTATGGTAAACATGGACATATTAATCATTCTTGTAACATTCGTAGAATGAAGAAATTACCTGAAATGTTTGTTTGGAGACCGAAAGGTTAGACTACTAACCTGAAAGGACCTTGAAAAGTTTGGGTACCTAAATTAAGATAATATATTCTACAGATAGATATGCTTTAGAACAATTACAAGAGAAAATCAATGGATAATTGAAAGTAGCTGTTGAAGACACATGATAGGTAAAATATCACATTTAAGCTATATTGAAAGCAAAGATGGAGGTAATGTTGTCTTTGCTGACAAAAACAAGGCAAAGGTCATAGGAATTGATAAAATTGGTGCTTCTAATTCTACTTCTATAGATGATGTTCTATATGTTGATGGTTTGAAACATAAACTACTGAGTGTAAGTCAATTATGTGATAAGGGATATAAAGTTACTTTCTATGCATCTCATTGTGAAATAATTGATAATAATGATAACTTTGTGTTTGTTGGTCCTAGAAATCAAATTATATACTATGCTCAATTGGAAGATATGTCTTCTAAAAAAAGTTAAATATTTTGTGTCTTTAGAAAATGACTCATTAATCTGGCATAGACGATTTGGACATATCAGCATGAGCATTTTATCAAAATTATCCAAAAATGATTTAGTGAGAGGATTACCAAATTTAAAATTTGAAAATAAGTTTGTGAAGCTTGTTTAAAAGGAAAACAAGTTAGAAGTAGCTTTCCACCCAAGAATGTTGTATCTACCAACCAACCTTTTAAGCTTATGGATTTATTTGGTCCTACTAGAATTTAAAACTTTGGCAGTAAACACTATAGTTTTGTTATTATAGATGATTATTCTATATTTACGTGGGTTTATTTTATAGCAAATAAGGATAATGCTTTTGAAGTCTTTAATAAGTTTTGTAGAAAAATTCAGATTGATAAAGGGTAATGCATTACTTCAATTCGAAGTGATCATCGAGAAGAATTTGATAACAGAAAATTTAAAGATTTATGTGATGATAATGGCATAACTCATAATTTCTCATGTCCAAGGACTTCGTAGAAAAATTAAGTTATTAAAAGAAGAAATAGGACCCTTGTTGATATGGCCAGGACCATGTTGTGTGAGAGCGATTTACCTCATGAATATTGGATAGGAGTTGTATCCACTGCCTGTTACATTTTGAACAGGTGTTTTATAAGGCCAATTCTCAAAAAGACCCTTTACGAGCTGTGGAAAGGAAGAAAATTGAATGTTTCCTACTTTCGGCCTTTTGGATGCAAGTGCTTTGTTTTAAACAATGGTAAGTACAATCTTGGAAATTTTGATGTATGATTTGCTAAAGCTATTTTTTGGGATACAACACTATGTGCAAAGGATTTAGAGTTTATAACAAAAGAACCAAGAGGATAGAAGAATCAATACATGTAGTATTTGATAAAGCATTATCCTCAACAACAGTTGCTGATTTGGATGATGAAGAACATACTTTGGTTCCTAAAAATACGCCACAAACTGCACTTGTAGTGCCTTCGGAATCACCAGATCAAGAGGGTCCTTCTGAAGCTAAGATAGAAAAGGCTCCTTCTTCAAGTACACCTCAATAAGAACCTATTCAACAAAGGACACTAGATATTCATATCAAAAGGACACAAGAGAACGAAGAGGTCTTGATAAACTTTAGTACATTATAAGAGACCCTTCTAAAAGTCTAAGAACCAGATCATCTTTCAAAAACAATTATGTTCCTTTCGTTTCACAATTAGAACTAAAGACTATAGAAGAGGCACGTGCTGATAAAAGCTGGACTATAGTCATGAAAGATGAATTGAACCAGTTTGATAAGAACCAAGTTTAGAATTTAGTACCTTATTTACAAAACAAGTCAATCATTAGAACTCGTTGGGTTTTTTGAAACAAAGTCGATGAAAGTGGTAAGGTGGTAAAAAATAAAGCTAGACTTGTAGCTCAAGGATATAATCAACAGGAATGTATTGATTTTGATGAGACTTATGCTCCTGTTGCTAGACTAACATCAATCAGAATTTTGCTTGCCTCTACATGTTATAAAAATTTCAAATTATACCAAATGGACATCTAAAGTACTTTTCTAAATGGATATATTGATGAAGAAGTCTTTGTCAAGCAACCTCTAGGTTTCGAGATCATAGACTATCCAAATTATATGATGAAGTTAACAAAAGCTTTGTATGATCTAAAGCAGACTCCTCGAGCATGGTATGACAGGTTAAGTAACTTCTTGCTTGAGAATAAAATTGAAAGAGGAAACATAAATAAAACTATATTTATTAAGAGGAAGAAAAATTATTTGCTTATTGTTCAAATATATGTTGATGACGTAATAATTGATGATACTAATCCATCTTTCTGTGAAGATTTCTCAGCTTTAATGTAGGGGGAGTTTGAAATGAGAATGATAGGCAAGTTATCTTTCTTTCTTGGATTGCAAATTAAGCAAATAGAAAAAGGAATCGTCATTAGTCAAGACAAGTACATAAAGGAACTTATCAAGACATATCATTTTGAAAATGTCAAACTAGTGGGAACTCCAATGTATACTGGAACTAAGCTTGACTAGCAAAGCTACTGATAAGACAAACTACATAGGAATGATTGGTTCACTTCTATATCTCACAAGTTCAAGACCTGATATTATGTTTAGTGTGTGTCTTTGTGCACATTTTCAGTCAAATCCTAAAGAAAGTCACCTTCAAGCAGTTAAGAGGATCTTTCGTTATCTCCTTGGAACTATGGGTTTCGATTTATGGTATCAAAAAACTAACTCATTTGACATAGTTAGCTATTGTGATGTAGATTATGTAGGTGATAAGATTGATAGGAAAAGCACAACTAGCTACTGTCAATTTCTTAGAGGAAGTTTAGTTTCTTGGTCCTACAAGCAACAAAATTGCACAACGCACTCCAAAACTAAAGTTGAATATATAACAGTTGCTAACTATTGTGCTAAAATCTTATGGATGAAATATTAACTTTAGGATTTTTCTCTAAACTTTAATCATATTCCTATATTATGTGACTATATAAATGCAATTAACCTATCAAAAAATCTTGCGCATCACTATAGGACTAAGCATATAGAAGTTAAACATCATTTTCTTATACATCATATCTTAGAAGGGACTATTGAACTATTGCATATTAATAATGAAAATCAAGTAGCTGATATTTTCATTAAGCCACTTGTAGAAGATGGATTTTTTTATTATGTAAAGAGTTTGGCTCGTGTAGATTATCAAACATCTGACTATACTCGAAGTTTTTCTTTTAATTGTTCAGATATTAGAAGGCTCCTTCGATTGTATAGGAGGCTTCTATCTTTTTAAAGAGTAAGAATAACCTTGTTCAGAGATAGCCTTCACTAAAATGATGTCGTTTCATTTTTTAAAAATCAAATGTGGAGTTCTGTCGGACTTTTGTACAACTAATAGAAGATATAGAAAAGATTACACCTTTGAGAACATGTACGACCTTTCACCTTCATGCGAAACCATTACTCAGAAACTGCTCTTAGAAACTGTCTCTTAAAAATCATTTGGTATAGCTCAAGACAGTTCCTTTTCTTCATCTTATCTTCAACACTAATTGCAACTCCCTGTATCTCACTACAATCAAACTCTCTTCTTTGCAAATTTCTTCATTCTAACATTCTTTGTTTGTTGATAATAGCACGAACAAAGTCCAAGGGCCAAAAGAAATCTTTGACACCCACTATTAGCCATGGAGAAACTCATCACTATGAACATGCGTCTGAAACTTTTGTTTCTGAATCTTCTTCTCTGTCACTAATAATAGGATCGCTAAACACCTCCACTGAACTTGGCTCTGTTTCTTGTATTAAAAAGCCTTATTAAAAAGCCTTGATTTTTAAAAGGATTCATTCGGGATACTTTATATGAGAAAAAGCAAAAAATTGTGGCATCACCTGAAGAGTCAGCCTTTAATTCACTTACTAGACACAATGAATCAACAAAACAACAATATGTTTCTGATTCTAAAGAAGAACGTCCTGACAACTCTTGTTCTTCAAAAAAGGAAAAAGAAGAAGAAGAAGAAAGAGAAGTAGAAGAAAAAGAAGAAGAAAAATCTTCAAATGAAGAAGAACATACTCTCATGAGAAGAGTCTCTAATAAGAAAAAGCTAGGAAAGACACCGATGATTGAAAAGCATGTAGAGGATCCCATTGTTCGAGATGAACCTATTTTTGAAGAAACTTTGTTTGAAGAAATTCCAAAGGCCAAGAGGTCAAAAACAAAGAACCTCTCTGTATAAAAGAAAGGAGAATCTTCAACGCCTATAAAGATGTTTTAATCTATGGAAGTTGAGGCACGATATGGAATGCGCTACAAGAAGAGAAAGGTGGTTGCTGGACGCATTCTGCCTCCTCTCATGTTCGATAATATTGGTATTCCCATTTCTCCTTATTTTCTTGTTGTTGGTTGGAAATTTTTTTAAAATTTGAATGAGATAGTTTATGATGACTTAATTCGATCATTTTATACCCATATGAGAAAAGACGTAGTTGATGAAAAATTAGCAATTGTTTCTTATTTAAGTGAATGTGAGATTCTGCTTACTGAGGAAATTTTGGACAACTTGTTGGATATAGCTCCTATAGGGGAAATGACTTCCCTTGTCATAAATGGGATATTGTTGATCTTGATCTGGGAGAAGTTGTAGACTTTATTTGTTTGCACATAGAAAATACACAAGAAGGGAGACCTTGGTGCGGACAATTAGATCTACTACCCTGATGCCTTGCGTCATTATCTGCCACTTCAATATTTCCAATAAGTAGCTCAGTGGAAAGATGTAGTCTGCTGGATGCTTATGTGGTCTACAACTTGTTAAAAGGCAATACGATGAATCTCCCAGCCATGATGTTGAGGTTTATGTTGGATAAAGGAAGTCACAAGAACACTAAGGGGGGTTGCCTTATGGAATGTTACTGACCAAAATTTTTGCCTACTATAATGTATCTTTTGATGGTTTGGAATGGTATGCGCCTACTAAGTTCCATTCTTCCATTCCCTATCAATTTGGATATAAGCTAAAGGACAATGTCTAGGTTGAAAATAAATCAGAAAGAATAGTAACTGTTTTAAGAACTGCCTCAGCACAATAACCTCCTTCTCCAGCACAACAGTCTCCTCTATAAACTAACAATCTGGATATTCAACAACAACTGAGGGAGATTATACTACATAAGAATCAAATGTAGAATCAGATTAAAGACATATATGCAAAATCTTCTTCGTGTCCTTATTGAGTCTCTTAAAGAATACTTTCATTAATACACAAACATTTTTTTGCTAATGGTTGTTTTGGCATTAATATGACTATTTTTGTGCTTTCTAGCTTATACATATTTGTGATATTTGTTTGTTACTAATGTTGTTTTTGTATATTTTGTGATACTCTGGATGCTTTAACGTGGTCTATTGACTTTCTTGGCCTTCTTTTCGATAATGACAAAGGAGGAAAATACAGAAAGACTCTGAATGCTTTAACGTGGTCTATTGACTTTCTTGCCCTTCTTTTCGATAATGACAAAGGAGGAAAATACAGAAAGATATATTTTTATATAATTTTTAACTATGATATATTTCTTTTAGCTGCTTGATGTATTTGATTTTTGTAACTTCATACCTACGCATCTAAATTTCAAACGATAGGCTTCTACTATTTAGCACTAATAGAATGCTCCTTCTCATCAAGATTATAAGGACTTATATATAAAGATTACAAGTATCTTTCGAAATCTTTCACTGTTATTTGAATTTTTTGAAAATATATCTATTATTGCTTGTCATCATAAAAAATGGGGAGATTGTTAGCTCAAGGCTTTTTAAATTAATGATTTTGATGATAACAATTAATAATATTTAGTTACAAAATTCAAATTTATTTAGATTATCTTATTTATTCAAAAAGATAATGATGTTAAAAGATATTGTAAATTTTAGTTATCTATTTAAAATAAAAGGATAAACATATTCCCATTTTGCAAGAATTGTTTTAACAAACTTATTTGATCGATACGATTCCACAAAATTTGAAACTCCTATCATTTCTATATAAGCAAAGGATCCTGCTATTTACTATACTCATTAGTTGACTATGAGATAAAGTCAAATATTTATTCAAATATCTAGATTTTTGAAGATACTGCCAAAGTTGATATCAGGGATATTTTTTAAAAAAGGGATTTAAGGCAGATTCAATTAGTTAATGATATAATTAAGTAACGGATAGTTGAAGAGAATGCCTATTTAAAGAAAAGCTACTTCATTCATAAAATATGCAAGATTTCTTGAAATCCATCAGTAGCATCAATACTTTTGAAAGTCATATCTATATTAAATCCTTTATGTCTTAGAAAGGGAAAATACTCTATTGGGAGAAACTGTTATTCTTTGAAGCTCACATTGAGCAAATTTTATTTTCATTTCTTAAGAGTTTGTAGAGGCTAACTAAATACTACTAGTGTGGGAAGTTGAAAAACCTTTAAAATATGTACTTGTGAGCTTGAAGAGACTCATTAAATCACTACCTAGAGATTTATTAGTAAAATACTCAAGTTGGACACGGATTGGATGTAGGCTTCGTTATAAGCCGAACCAATATAAATTGGCTGTGTCGTTTTTTCTCTTTCCTTATCTTTTAAATTTGTGCATTTTAATTAATGTTGTTTTCATTTGTACGAGACTCCTTTTATTTTAGTAGGCTCCTTTTTTTTTTAAAGCTTTAACAGGTTCCTACTGTTTTAACAAGCTCCTTTTTATACAATTTGATTATAACTTGCGAAAATTTTCAAGTCACAAATAATTCACCTCATTTCTTGCATATGTTTATTTTATCAATAATATCATAAATTATGATAAGAAATTATTTGAAACTTTTAAAGAAAGGATAAACTTTAAAGTGTGTACGTGAGGTAATGTGGACGAGCCCACCAATTTTCATGGTAGTTGAGCCTAGGCGCAGCCCAACTTGTAAGCATAGAAATTGAGCTCAAACTTGAAGTCAATTGGTCAAATCCGAGTTGTCAATGATGTCGTTATTTAATTTTTTAAAATAATAAATTGGGTAGGACTGGTCCTAGGAGATCTATCAGACTGGAGGTCGGGCCATAAGCCTATCAATGCCTTGTCAGGCCAGGTAGGGGTGTTCAAGAAAACCCGCGAACCTGTGAACCAGACTTGAACCGCATGAACCGAACCTGCAAATAAGGTTAACCGAACCTGAGTTCAGGTTTGGTTCGAACTGAACTTGGAAAATCAGGTTTATGGTTCAGGTTTAGGTTTCTAACTTGCGGTTCTAGGTTTAAACCTGAACCTGAAACACCCAAAAAATCTATCATATATTTAGATATAATTTAAGAGGATAATAATAATAATAAATTCACTAGTATTTACTATATTAATTCTTGAGTAAAA
>JAOSBK010000007.1:30979295-31001180 GCA_027568895.1 Erythroxylum shatona
ATATTGGATTAATCTTTGATGGATTTTATATGCATACTTTTATGAATAATTTGTATTTGTTTTCATCAATTATTTTTAGAATTTTTTGTCATATATATTGATATGAATAGGTTCTGGTTACCCTGAGAATCGAACCTAAAAATAGGTTAACCGACCCTATAGGTTCTTTAGGTTTAGGTTCAGGTTCAGGTTCGTGAAATTGCCGAACCTGATATTTAGGTTCGGGTTCAGGTTATTTACGAACGGGTCAGGTTACCCTACCATGAACACCCCTAAGGCCAGGCCCTGGTGTCATCCTAATTGAAGCTTTATTATGTGTGTTTAAAGAGATTAATATAGGTTTTCATAGTAATAATGGGATCTTTTTAAGAGTAATGGATACAAACTTTCACATCCATAAAGGTGTGTTGAATTGCAAACTGTCAAATTTTATAGAATTATTTTATTTTAATATTTAATGTTTTATTTTTTTTAGTTAAACGTTAAATTTATAAGCTTAATAATTTAGTTTAATTTTTTATTTATATTTTGAGATATAATTGATAGAATATGTGAAAACTAATAGTTAAAAAGATTACATGATATTTTTCCGTATAATTGTTAGGTATTAAAAATAACTTTTTGAAAACATAATTATTAATGTGTATATTTAAAAATTTATGTTCAAAAAAACCATTTATTTCCTCCAAATCACATAAAAAAGATATTTTCTTGATCTAAATTGTATAACATTTAAAAATTTGAAAACTTTAAAAATAAATACTAGAATTAAAAAGTGAAAATGTAACACCTTTTAATTCACTATCTTTTAACGAAACAACTTTAATTTCAACCGTAATTTAAATATTCAAAATTAACTAACAACATTAAAAAGATTTTGGCTAAGACCTAATTTGATTATTGGTAACAATGAGTCAGATTAAAAAATTTTAGCCTAGGATTGATTAAGCCCAAAACATAGTCCTAATCCAATTTCAATTGGGCTTGAATGACTTAAAATATGATTGGATTTAGCTCAACCTAATTACTTATTTTTAAAAAATTAAAAAACAAATCATTATTTATAAAATTTTCAAAGTTCGGATTAGATTGGATCAGACAATTCAAACTCGAGCTGACCCAAAATTTAAAAGATAAAAAAAGTCTAATCAAATTAGGTAAAAAGTATTAATTTTAGGTTAAATCAGATCGAAATCGACTTATTTATAGCCTAAATCTAACTTAATCATTAATCTTAAGTTAAATCAGATCGGACTATACTTATTTATCAAGCCTAAATCCAACTTAATCATTAATTTTAGGTTAACTCTTATCGGACTATACTTATTTATCAAGCCTAAATCCAACTTAATCATTAATTTTAGGTTAAATCAGATCAGACTGGTCTTATTTACCACGCCTAAATCCGACTTATTCCCAACATTAGGTCATATGGGGATTCAATTAAAACCATTTAGAGAACTTGTTCCCGTACGAACAAGAAAACAGAAAAAACATATTAAAAAAAAACAAGGAAACATACAAGTGGACGACAGTGGACACGCGCCAGGATCTGAAAAGCTATGTCCCGAGGCCCTCTGCAAGTGCCAGACAGATAACGAGATAAACCCAAACCAAAAGTGAAAGAGAGAGAGGTCTCACAGTCACAAGGTATAGTATATATTTATATATATATATAGTACATTAGATGAGATAAGAGCTTAGTGGTTACTGCAATGGCAGTCGTAGTAGATGTAGATGTAGATGTAGTAGTGCTAGTATTCGTACCTTACCACAGTTCATTGTCCTTTCTTCAACCTCTACACAGGTCTACTTTTTCCAGGTGTCAGGACTCAGGAACTCATCCAACTTCTGTTTTTGTTTACATAAAATTAAAATTACAGAATTTGTTTGATCTCTTTTCCTTTTAGTTTTTTTGGTTTTAAATTTTTTTATTTATTATATAAATTCTCAAATTAGGCAAAACTAAAAAGTACTATAACTATAGCTTTAGATTCTCTACTTTTGGCAAATACCCATTGAGAGGTAAGTTTATGTTTCACTAGATTTTCTCTCTTTTTTTTTTTATGTATTGAGTAGACCAATGTCTCACCATTAATCACTACTTGCAGATAAAAACATACGACGTATGCTTATACATATGTTTAGGTCAGAAAGAGGAACTCTCCATCATTCATTTGCTTTCTGGGACTGTTAGTTAGTCCCTTTCCGAGCCAAAGCAAACATGAGGAGAGGTAAGGTGGTGTTGAAAAGAATAGAGAACAGGATCAATCGCCAAGCGACCTTTTCCAAGAGGAAAAATGGGTTGTTGAAAAAGGCTTGCGAACTTTCTGTTCTTTGTGATGCTGAAGTTGCTGTGATCATCTTCTCTAGCCGTGGCAAGATCACTGAATTTGGCAGCACAGAGTAAGAGATACACACACACAAACACAGACACACGGACACCACTCTCTTCTCACCATGTTTTATGCTTGTGTATGTGTTGGGTTTCAGCTTCTTGGATGAAGCAAAATTTTCAGGACTTTCTGGGTCTATAAGAAAAAGATGGAAGTAGCATGCTAGGTTTGTTCATACTGTGTGAGCGTGATTATGAAGTATCGTGTTAGGTTTGTTCAAATTAGCTGAGCATATCTATGGATACTGTAGCTTTGATGGTTGACGAGAGAGAAAGAGGTGAGCTTCCTGCGGATCCAGGCCTTTAAGTGGTTCTTGGTACATATCTGAAGCTTATTCCCAATCTTACCTTGACACGTTTTGTGTACTTTAATTCTCAGATCCTTCGTTGTCAAGTCAGAATTAGTCATGACAGGTTTCACCACTAGGGTTTTTATCTCTAGTATGTCTCTCAATTTCCTGTGTTCTCTAGCTTGCTTATGAATGTAGAAACTTTAAGGCCAGTTGTTTCTGTTAGTACCAGATCTTACTGAAGTATCTTTTGGTTCTTGTTTCTGGTACATTTTGCCATAGAACTTCTTCTTCTTCGTCTTCTTCTTCTTCATTCCTTTTTTGGGAATGGAAGAACAAAACGTACTCTTGGTGGTATCCGGAATCTCTCCCGTTCTTTAACTTCTTTTCCATTTTTGTTTCTGTTTAGAGGAATAATTTGGATTGGAGTTCACAGTGTTCTCGATCTGATATCTCCATATAGTCCGCTTTTGGTTCTGGGTATTACTTATCTCAGCTGAAAGCATATACCTCTTATTGTTCCAAGAACACTGGAGCAAATCTTTGAGTTCTTCTGTTCATGTTCAAAACAATAGCTCAGTGATCTGTTGCATGATGCCATCTTCAGTACACTTTCCTGCAAAATCTAACCTAAATAATGAACATTTCACCGTTCCTTCTTTCATCAATTTTGTTTGAGGTTTCATAATCAACTTCGCTTCTTCTGTTCCAAGTTGTTGAATCAGTACGATCCTCTCTTGTTCTTGATCAGGGTAACAAAGACCATCCAACGTTACAGGCAATTTTGTTACACCTCAAAACAAAACAGCAATGTTGACGATGGAACACAGGTTTGTTTGTTTTCTTCCTTTCTTGAATCAAATCTTAATGTTTTCGAGTACTCTGATTTGTTTCTTTTTGCTTAAGTCCCATTTGGATGAGAATTATTAATAGATATTACATTTGAATAGTATTGCAATTAGCTCAATTTGATGATAATTCCTTATAACTAATGCCTTTGTTCTCTTGATTGATTATGCAGAACATATACAAAGAGATTTCAATCTTGAAGGCAAAATACGAATCTCTTCAGCTCTCTTACAGGTTATGGATTAAGTGCATTTAATTTTTTGATGCATTACTTTTAATTTCATTACTAATTTCAAACTTCGGTATCTTTTTTCATATATATATATATATATATATAGACATACACCATCAACTTGCATTCATATTTTGTTGTTGGCAAGTTAATTGATTAAATTAATGGATAATCTTATCATTTAAAAAATTAATAGATTAGCTATAGCTCAATTTTGAACTTCTATCCTTGGTCATTGATATCAAAATATAAGGTTCTTCTTGTTTCACTTATGTTTTTATTATGATTTTTAGTTTTAGTTTTTGTTTGTTTGTTAATGTTAATATACATGTAGTCTCATTACTAATGACAAATTACATATTAAAAAACTTAAAAATAAATTATAATAATTATTATTAATAAATTATCAATAAGAATTATTTTATTTTATTAAAATAAATGATTTTAAAATTAAATTTTATTTGTAAATTAATATTTGTTTTAAATATATTTTAATTATTAGATTTTATTTTATTTGAAATTTATATATTTTTAAAAATTTTTAAATTTAAATATTTATTGATAATTATTTAATTGAATTAATTTATTCTTAATTCTTATCAATAATTAATATATTAAATAATTAAATAATATATATTTAAATTGAAATATGAATAATTTGTAAATAGATGACTTTTTTGTCTAAAAATAAGAAAATTATAAAATTTAGTATGATATTTGAGTAGATTATACAAGCCTAATATTCTAAAAAGAAATTGATAATTGTTTTGTTGTTGGTTTTTTTAATTAAAATGTGTTAAAATGGAATAAGAATTATTAAAAAGAGTCTCAGATTATTATAAAATAAAAAGTTTAATTCAAGAATATGGTCAACACAGCAGGGTATTATAGAATAAAAAACTTTACTATAAATTGAATTGAAATGGACTTGGATATATTCAAGGAGCCAGAATAAAGGCTTAATCTCACATTGGAAATAGATATCTATATGCAACAAAGGATCCAAAGCCTCTTTTGTATGTAATGCTTGTTTCCTAGTGTACTAAAATGTAGAGTTTGATAAATATTGATGAAGGCAAATGCTGGGAGAAGAACTTGAAACCCTAAGCATCAAAGAGTTGCAGAAGATTGAGAAAAGACTAGACAAGACTCTCTCTAAAGCTAGACAGAAGAAGGTACTTCTGCTTAAATTTTCTATGAGTATTACCATGGAGAAAGAGCTTGACCTGTGATATTAGAGATCATGTCTTCTCTTAATTATTCAAACAAATTATTTATTATTACAGACACATATCCTGTTAGAGAGACTTGAAGAACTGCAAAGAATGGTAAGACATATGAGATTGGTGCTTTGTTTTAGAGTTGCTAGATCAAATACAGGTTTTAAAGCTTCGACGTGCATGGCAGGAGCATGAACTTGGAGAAGAAAACGAACAACTCAAGATTAAGGTCTTTGTGCTTGGTTTCAATACTGATTCGTGCATGGTTTATGACTGATACGTAGCTCACTGAGTATGTTTAGTGAACTATAATTACAGCTGCAGGAAGCAAAGTATCATCAAGATACTCAACTAGGACTCCAAGTTGAGGGTCATGATCAAAGTAGGGTTCAACCATTTCAAGTCCTATCCTGTTGAAACCATCATGCCCGTTATAAGTTAGGTATATTATGATTTTTTTCATTAAGATAACGAGCAAAATATAGGAATTAATCCTTAAGATTTTTATGAAATTTTAAATAAATACTTAAATATTTTATATTTTATAAGTTAATTTTTAATGTTAATGTATGCTTATAAAACAATCTTTATTTATACAAAAATTAATTAAAGACCATAAGATTTTTTTGTTTACGAATAAGTCATTAAATGGAATTTTTTTGGAAATTAATATTAATGATAGCTTTAAATTTTTAAGATTTTTAAATAATTTTAAGCATAAATGCTTATATATCTAACATAATTCTAAACCATCTAGGGTTTCCTTGAATACCATTGCAAACAGGTGTCATGAAATTGGTTCCTGGGAGAAGACCTTTGGTCCAACTGCCATGGAAGATTGAACTAGCTAGAGCTCCAGTCATGGAGGACTCCTGTGTCCTGTCCCTTGCTCCTCTGGTTTGTGTTTGAGGATCTTGGGTTCCAAATAAGCTCCATCAGAAATTGTTATTATAGTCTGGTGTATCAATTATTATTGCTATAAATAATAACTTCTGAAACTAATAATTCTTGCCAAGTGATCATATGTGTGTGTGTGCTATGTAACTTTTTAAAGTTATATTGTGATTTAAATTGAAAAAGGGATAAATAAGTTTAATAATGGGAAAATTTGCGATGGGCCTACGACCCACACGAAAAGGAAAGTTAAACCACAAATAAATTCAAGTGAGGTTTTACTCTAAAATCAATTGGCAATAGGTAGAGTTTATATGTTAGTCTTTTTTCCCCTCTTTTTCTAACGTGGGACATTCACATGTGAGTATTATCAACACTCTTCACTAAGTGCAACGGGGACTGGACATTCAGTTGCCACTTGAAATAAACGCAGTACTGTTAACCGGATCGGGCTGTTGGGACCGGACATTTAGACGGACAATCGAGAAATTAATAATCCGGACCAAACTTACTTTGATACCATGTGAAAATTTGCAGTAGGCCTATGAGCCCACACGAGAAAAAAGTTAGACCACACACAAGCCTAAGTGAAATTTTATTCTAAAAGACAATAAGTAAAATAGCCTATTGGGTTTATATGTTAGTCTTCTTTTTCCTCTTTTTTCAATATGGGACACTCACATGTGAGTATTATCAGCAAATAATTAATAAGATACGATTAGGTTTGCGAATCAGTGACGGAGCCAGGAATTTAAGATAGAATGATTCAAATATTTAATTTTTTAAATTTTGAGAAAAATTAAGATAGGAGGGTCCAAATATTTAATTTTTTAATTTTTAAAAGGCACAGTGCACTACTGGGCTCCAAATAACTCCATCTTTATATATATTTAATTTTTTTAAATCTTGAGAGGCCCAGTATATCACTAGGCTCCATCAACCTCCGTCTATGTTTGCGATTATCTTAAATTGGTTCGACCCTTTCAATAATTGAGTTCGATTTAACTTAAAATGTGATTGAGTTTTAGTTTAACGTAAAATGTGATTCTATTAACCTAAAATTTTAATAATTAGCTGATTTACAAGAGATTTAATTAAATTAAAAAACTAAGATGCAAAGAACAATTAATAAAAGTTAATTCATCCAAGCAAATGGGTCCATAGTATAGTATATACCAAAGTGCACAATTAGATATTACTTCACGGCACACAGGAAAAGTGTCGTAATCATCAACTTTACGAGCGAATCCTTTCATGGAAATGCCAAATCTAAAGTTAGAATTGATTTAAATTTAATTGATTTAAATTTAAATTATTTTAATATAATTAGTTCTAATTATTTTATTTATATATTTTAATAAAGTAATTTATTTTTAAAATTAAATTTTGAACAAATTATTTGAAATTTTGAAAAATTCAACCGATTTGTCTGATTCAACCATAAAAATTTTGAATCGATCAATTTTTTGGTTTGATTTATAACTTTTCAATTTAATTTATTTTAATAATTCTTGTTATTAAAAATCGATTAGTTTATTAATTAGTTGATTTTAATAAATTAACAAGTTTTTATGAACTAAAATAAATAAATAAAATTTTATTTAATAATTTATTTTTAATTAAACTTCAAACAATCTCTGTTTATTATATTTTAAATTTTTTAATTTTATTTAATCTTTAATTAATTTTATAATTATCGGTTGAATCTTATAAATTTTAAATATCCCGTCTTATCGATTTAACTTTGGTCGAGTTTTTAAAATGTTGATTAAAATGAAAGAAGAGAATAATACTGTACAAGGGGCGAAAGGTAAATATTGTAATTAATATGATATTAAAAATTTACAACTTTATTATCTTCTTTCTGTCTGTCTCAGTCAACTTAGAACAATCTTTCATAGACTAATACAACAACGACCACCGAATTCAACTCCTCTTGTTTACATTTCTATCCTTTTAATACCACCATCACCAGCAATTCTTCTTGCAGTTCTATTTTCTCAAAGTTGCACGCTTTGAAATGGCTAAAGTCAGACCTCAAGGTACGATTTTTATGCTCTGTTTCTTGGGTTTTGTTCTCGCTTCATTCCTGGTTTTGTGAGCTTTTTCTAGGATTTTGATGTTCATTTTAATCATATTGAGATTGGTTTGCTATCTGGGTTTTATCTGGTTTCATGGTTTGTGTTATGTCTCTGCTTCTTCTTTTCGTCGTGTCTTTCTTTGAGCGTTGGTTTGATGTCTGTTCTCTGAATTCTTTGTTGGATCTTTCTCCGCAGATCTCTCTCTTTTTAATTACTAAGTTGGATATAGACGCCGTGTTTCATGATTTATTAGACCGTCTTCTGGTGCAAAAGAGACGCTTTAGCTGATGTGTGTGCATTAACAAGACTGTTACGAGATGTGATTGTTTGAATAAATTTTACCATTCTTGGCTTACGATCTTATTACGTACAGGGTTCTGTTTCTTTTTGCCTATAAGTTTGACATTGTTACACTTAGCTAAAGATTAAGTTCCTGTTCTTGATCCAAAAATGGCTTCCGTAGTTGTGTTTTAACAGTGCTTTATGTAACTGCAATTTCATTTTCCTTCGAAAAAATAAAGATTTTTTGTCGGTCAGAAAGTCCGATTGCAATTTCGATGCCCCATGCTTCTTTTTATCTGTATGGAATGTCGTGATTCTTTTCGTGGTAAATAGCAATCTTATTTGAAGGGGATAAGGTGACTTGTATGTCTTAATCGTTGTTATAGTATTGAATCTATTATCTATTATATCTTTTATTTTAGTATTCATGATGTCTTCAGACAGATGGAAGTGTAAGTAATTGGAATAATCGTGTTTCTGATACAGAAGGAGTGCGTGGAGATAACAGTTCACTAGTTGTTTGCTTTGGGGAAATGTTGATCGACTTTGTACCAACAGTTGGTGGAGTTTCACTAGCTGAAGCACCTGCTTTCAAGAAGGCTCCTGGTGGGGCACCTGCTAATGTGGCTGTTGGAATATCAAGACTCGGTGGTTCATCCGCTTTTATAGGCAAGGTGCATCTCAATCTTGTTTGGAGTTACTAATGGCTCATTGTTACATAGTCCCAACTCTTGGTTACTATCAAGTAAGATGCTTTCTGCTTGGATATGTTGAAACAGAGAACTGGTAGGCTAAATTTTAATCAGAACTATGAGTAGCCAACTCTTTACCACGTCTCTGGGCATTGAATATCAAATGTTTGTGTTTGATCAGTTTAATTGCCAGCAATATTTGTTTTAAATCATCAGAATTTTTATGTCTTGCATGTCAACCTATTGTAACAAAGATATTAAGTGTGCTGTTTTCCTTGGTGATAAGCATTCAACGTCATTTCTAACGAGGTTACTGCTTACCATTCGCATCACTCTTACAATTGAGCTTCTGAAACATCTGATGTTAAGTCAATTACTTTCTGTAGCCGATGGATACTGTAATCCCACCATGTTGCACGCTAGTTCAAATTATCAGCAACCCGAAATGTGCCTTTTCTTTCTTTCTTTTCCTTGTACATGACAAATTAAAATGTCCATTTTCTCTGAAATGTGTTTAGATATGGTTCCAACTCAAATTATTTCTCATTTGTATCTCAGCTTGGCGATGATGAATTTGGGTACATGTTGGCTGACATTTTAAAGCAAAACAATGTTGACAGTTCTGGACTGCGGTTTGACTCTAGCGCAAGGACTGCATTGGCATTTGTAACTCTTAGAGCTGATGGTGAACGTGAATTCTTGTTTTTCCGTCATCCAAGTGCAGACATGCTTCTTCGTGAGTCAGAATTGAATATAAATCTCCTAGAGAAGGTTCATTTCTTGTCACAATCACACAAGATTTACCAATTGAAGTTGAGTGTCATTTAGGAAACTCATTTGCAAATCATACTGATTGCAGGCTAGGATATTCCATTATGGTTCTATTAGTTTGATCTCAGAACCGTGCAGATCAACTCACCTTGCTGCCATGAAAATTGCAAAAAGGTCTGGCAGTATCCTGTCTTATGATCCAAATTTGAGGTTAGCATTGTGGCCATCAGCTGAGGCTGCTCGGAAAGAGATAATGGGTATATGGGATCAAGCTGACATAATTAAGGTGCAGTCACTCAGTGCTTTTATAAACTGCCACTTTATCCAATTCTAATGCTTTCCCTTATTTTTCAGAACCATGAAATTATTTACAACATTGTGTTGATCTTGCATAATGGCAGATAAGTGAAGAGGAAATCACATTCCTAACCGAAGGTGGTGATCACACTGATGATACTGTAGTCTTAGAGAAGCTTTATCATCCTAACTTGAAGCTTTTGATTGTAACTGAAGGGTCAGAAGGTTGTAGATACTACACCAAGGTAAGTTACTCAGTTTCCATTTCTAGATATTTACATATTATGATTTGATTGTCATATAAGCCATAAACCCCTTTTTGCTTCCTACTTCCAAGTAGAAAGATAGCAGCACTCAGTATACTGGCCTCCTAAATCTCAATTTGTCTATGTGTCAACTAGACCAGAAACTAGATGCCATTTCCTGGTCTGGGAAAGAAGTCGTTACTACAATTTTTAAGGAATTAGTTCGATTGATGATGTCAAAATCTTGGCTATAGTGTATCTATAACATGCCGTGGTCATTGTTGTTGATATAAATTTAACTTTTTTTCCTGCAAAGAAATACATTCTTTTCTTATCTACATCTTTTGTATCAATCTTCATAGTTGTTATTTGTAATGACAAGAACCATTCTGATAGTTGGAATTTTAAATAGTGAATCTTTTGACTGTATGAGGAACATATTTTAATGTCAAAGATCCATAGTTGCAAGTATCTAGTCGTGGAGATCCATGATCTGTAACTTGGGAGAGACTACTATTTGCAATTGGTTGATCTCTGTAACTTGGTTGATGTGGCATTAAGGAATTATAATCACTGAAATACGATTGCAGGAATTCAAGGGCAGGGTTGCTGGTGTTAAGGTAAACCCCGTTGATACGACTGGTGCAGGCGATGCCTTTGTCGGGGGAATACTGAGCAACCTAGCTTCTGATCTTGATCTTTTCAAGGTACATATTGTTGAATGCAAATAGTCTCTTCTTCTTCTCATGGTAATAACGAAGACCTTGGACATCCTTGTATTTCTTGAATAGGGAATGGGACTTTAAACCATTATCTTTTACCAAGATAGAACTTTTATCCATGACCAACTTGAATCACTTAATTTTACCTCTTTCATGTAAGTTTTCCTAGTTAGCAGGAAAAGTTTCTAAGTATAGCTAGCAGGAAAAAATTTCCATGTAACTGCCGTCGAGCTCCTTAATTCATCAAGTTCTTCACAAGCATAGTTGAACAGAAAATTGAATTTAGTAGCCTTTAGTGTGAAGTCTAGGTTGTTCACATTCCAGTTGAATCAACACGTAGTTTAACAACCTCGTTCTTCTTATTGTCTCCCTTGATTATGCAGGACGAGAAGCGGTTAAGAGAAGCTCTTCTTTTCGCTAATGCCTGTGGTGCTGTTGCAGTAACAGAGAGAGGTGCAATCCCTGCACTACCCACGAAAGAAGCTGTCCTGAAACTCTTGAGGAACATCAATGCCTGATGAAATCAGACAGGAAAATCTTAATACATGTTATTTCTTCTGTTAGGGTGTTTGTATTCTTAGATAGGTAAGAGAAGGTAAAATTTTTGCTCCATTTGTTTTTCTTTTCTTTTTTTGTGTTAATTAAGGAATTGTATTAATACCAAAAAGGAGTTGCAAGAAATCCCAAGGGCCTAATAAGGCAAATACAAGGATATACTATAGCTTCCAGACTTCTTCATTCAAATGATTCGTGAAACTTCATGATCAGTAAATAGTCTCCTTAATTGCTTAGCTAAAGTCACCTTATTTACCAAATCTAATTGGTGACTACTCTTGACTACTTGAAGCTTTGTGTTAAATTTGTCCGAGTCAAGGTTTCATTTTGCCAAGTAATGGAGATTCTCAAGAGGTAAGAATTGGATCTGACTCCTTAAATAGGCGTTAGAATTCACAAGTTTGAGTTCTCCTTTATAAAATTTCATCTAGTAGACCTCATATTAATTATGTATGAAAGTATTAAACTTTATTATCCACCAGTTAGATCGATTTTGTCCTTAATTTGAAATCATTGATTCATCAGAAAATAAAAAAGAGTTATTCTTTTAGTTGTCTTGATGAATTATGGAGAAGAGAGGTTGATGGAGTTGTTGAAAAATATTATTTATTCTGACAGAGGAGGGTCCTGGCCCTCGTTCTGGTTCACAATTTATCACTCTCTGTCTTGGTAATCATTTCCGGATTCTTCCTTTTGAATGTACTGCCCTGTAATCATATTCTTGTTTGACACTGAATACACAGTTTCCATTTCCAAATGCTTCTTTTCTTTTCCTCATCCACTTAGCTCTTACCATTTTCTGGGTTTCAATACCTTTTCTAGATTCCTGAGTTTCCTGCTTTATTGTGTTCTGAAAAACTCCATCATTCATGTCAGACATATATATATAATATATAGCACACACAAAAGAACCGTCATTTGGTTTCATTAATGCCATTCCAGTGACAATCCAAATGCAGTTAGGGATGTTTAGGAGATTGGATAATCCAAAAACACCCTCTATCTTCCAAACAATGTACTTTGGTTTGTCCATATCCAGTGAGATGCACAGAACTGTTCTTGATGCACTCATTCATCACTGTTACTACAGTTATGTTTCAGAATTTGGAAGAACAGAAGATTTACTGTTTCAAATTCAATATGCTATGGTCTGTTTTCGTCCTAAAATACCAATTCAAGCAACCATTACAGGTGTATAGTAAATGCACTTTCTTCAACCCTCTCATCCTTTCTTGCAAGAAAAAACGAAAGAAAACTTGAATGAATCATGCAGTTCAGACATTGCCAAGTTAATCAATAGTCTTGAATGCTTCTTGTTCCTGACCATCATTTGAAATGCCTTTTCATTTACATTTAAGCTCCTTCACCTAATTATACCAATCAGGGTCTGACCCTGACCACGAGTAATGAAAGTTTCCCCGACCCTAACTAGTCACTCACCGAATGTTCGAAACCTATTAGGCTCCAGACCGTACGTTTTTACCAGGTCCATTACCTAAGCCTTTGTCGGTAACGGAAACGACAGGTTGGTGACTCTGTTTACGTTATACGTTTCAAGGGCATAGGAAGCGGGAGTGAAGGTGGAGTCTGTACTCTGTAATACCCTATCTGCCATTAACATCGTTCAGAAAGTTTACGGAGGATGACATAGACTAATCAGTTCTTCCGTATTCGGGATTATGCAGACAAGTCGTGGAAGAAGTAATCACAGGTGACATAGCATTTTACTGCTAACTAAGATATACAATTGTAACATAGTCTTTGTCCAAAATTCAGTACTCTGGCTTGAACAGTGCATTTTCTGGCATTTGGTCTTGGTGGTTGGAATTGGATAACTCTTTCAGTAGCTCCTCTTCTATAATTGTCTTCCAAGTCCAACCTGACATTGATAAGGATTGGTTTCTTCTGACAAGACCATCTCTTAACATTAATTTACAGATTTATATATTTACATGACAACCATATTATACAAAAAGTTATATTTATAGAGATGGTAATTTGAAAATGTTTCTGCATAAATTAACGAAATCGATTTAAATTGATTCGACTTTGCGTTCTTGATTTTTCTGTTTGGATTGGTTTATATCAATAGAGCTTTTATCAGTAGAGCTTTTTTAGAAGAATTAGTTGACTTTTTAACTGTTAATTAAAAATTTTTTTTTTAAAAAAAGCTTCATACAGTAAATTATTTGGCAATATAAAAAAAAGTACTTTTATTAATTTTAACTATATTTTATTTTCTAATAAAAATTATTTATGCACATAAATATTATTTAAAGTTTATTAAACAATATGCAAAGTATAATATATTAATTATTATATAATTTTAAATCATATGAAACATAAATAAAAATATATCTAACTAAATATTTTATATGGGTTATAACATAAGTAAAAATAATATAAAAATAAATATTAAAATATATAAAAAAAGTCAAATAATATTATATAAATCTCAAAATAAATATGAAGATGAGTTTGTGGGTATTGTGAAAATTATGTGTAAAATATAAGGATAAAGGAATTAAAAAATAGGCTCATTAATTGGTATGAAAAATATATCTGAAAAAATAATTTTTTGAAAAATTTCAAATTTGAACTTCTTAAAAAGCTATATTTTGACTGTCAAAAAAGCTATATCTATTAAAAAAATATATTTTTCATTTTACATTCAAATAATCATTTTTCTTCAAAATAGCTTTTGTGATGAAAAATACTTTTCTACCCTTCAAAAACTGAAACAAACAGATACTAAGACATCTCATACTAAAGTCTTACTATAATCCCTAGTTTTTTTTTTTTTACATTGTTCTATGGTGTTGGATTGTAGGGAGCAAGATCTCAAGTGGGCATTTATTTATGTTCCTTAATTTAAGGGACTGAATTATAATATAATATTGAGCTACCAAATAGGTAACATAATTATAAAAAAAAAATTGGAGAATGGGATCACATGAGTCACACAATTAAAAAAAAAAGTTGGGACCACAAATTAATATTCATAAATAAGATGTCTCTTCTGCAAGCCTCAAAAGGACGGTCTTGAAGTTGACAAGCCCTAGGAGGCTAGGACATTGATGGTACATTAGAAGAAGAGAGAGTCTAAGGAATTGAAAAAAAGAAAAGAAAAAAAGATAAAGATGAAGAAGACGAAGAAGAAGAAGAAGAAGAAGAAGAAGGCAAAGAGGTCTGTGGTCCTGTGGGCTTGGAGCTAAGAAAGGGTTTGTTAGGTTAGGTGCATAAGGACAAAGCCCCAATGTCAGTGGAGTGAGATTTTATTAAACAGTAGCTGTGAGGGCCCTGCGCTCTCTCTTTTTGACCGTCACATGTTGCGCATAAGACATAGTAGAGATTGGGTCCCTCCTCAATTCACGGTAATATTTTGAAGTTGGCAAAACCAAAAAAACCGGTCCAGACTTTGAAATTAGTCTCTTAAAAACCCTTTCTTTTTTAGTTTAAAAGATATAGGTAATAATAATATCAACTTTCCAATCAAAACCATTAATTAATAAAGAAACTGATTTTAATAAGCTCACAAAAATAAAAATATGGTTAAAAAGATATAGACACTTGTAATACGTACCGGATCTTAGTTACGTGTTTCAGATCAGACGTGAAAAGGAAATAAACGAATAAATGCGAAAAATACTTGATTTCGATTTTATAACTTTAAACAAGCTTTTCGAAACCGAAATGAGTGCGAATCCACCGCCCCCTTCGTGGGATCTGCTCACTGAAACGTGTTAAAGTTTTTTAACAGGTTTCTCAAAACATGAACCTCTTAAAGTTTTTTAACAGGTTTCTCAAAACATGAACCTCTAAATGAAAATACCATTATTTTTAGGTTCATAATTTGCTACAGCAGCTACAGCATACTTTAACATTCTTTATATAGCATCCATATTGAGCCTCCCAATCAAAGGCTCAATATAGGTCCGGTTTGATAATAAATTCGGTCAAGTTGAATTTATGGTTAATTGGTTTAATTTGATTTTTTGAGTTTAAGTTGTTTCAAAATAATGTCATTTTAATATAATTAATTAAAATTAAACTTATGTGAATTCTGACTTGTTAATTTTAATCTAGATTGAATCGAACCAAAATTATCATTTATAATAGTAATTTTGAATTACAGTAAAAAAAATACGATTTACATCAAATTTGAAGAAATTAATTGAATAGGAGTTAAAAATATGTTAAATTTTACAATAAAGTTCTCAAATAATTTTAATTTTATTAAATAATTTATGCATCGATGTCAAAATAAATGTGTAATTTCATCTTTTTTACTTAAATAGAATTTAGGGTTTGTTACTTAATAAATTCATAATTTATGGGGTACTTACCCAATTAATTTTCATAATTATTCATAAATTATCTATACAAATTATTTGTCAAATTAAAAAAAATTTGTCAGAATTTTACAATTGGTCTCACTTTTTTCGTTTAAATAAAATTCAACTGTATCTTTAAACAAAACCTTATTCATAATTTAGAAATTCTATTCGGTTGAATTAATTCAACACGAGTAAAGTAAAAAACTTGTTGTGGAGTAGTCGTGGAAGCAACGGAATCAATTAAGTAAATAAAGAAAAATAATAGAACCACGCAAATAATTTTTATATGAGAAACCTGAGTGCTGGGAGAATAACTCACGGGGCGAAGAGAGCCTGAAAGTATGCACTATGTTAAAAAGAAAAATTACAAGTATTTTCTCTCTCACACAGACCCTATGACTAATGAAGAGTATACCAATATGATGTTTCAAACGACCCCCAAGTGGCTTTTATAACCCTATAGTAGAAATCTTACACAGAGTAGGAATTTGAAATAGTATCAAATAAAGAAAGAAAAAATATACACAAAATAGGAATCTACATAGAGTAAAAGTCTTGATGGCTTGGGTCATTATCCTAACAAATCTCCACCTTGACACAAGACCGAAAGTAGGAACTCTCTTCGTCATAAACCCCAAAAGGTGTTCAAGTATCAAGAATATCGGCTAAGTTTAGGCAATGTTTGAACTTAGCAATAGGTAGTGGCTTGCTCAACATGTCAGCAGGGTGTTTAGCGGTGTGAACATTCTCAAAAATAACTTTACCTGCTTCAATAATATCTTGAACGAAGTGGCGCCAAACATCAATATGCTTAGTCTTAAAGTGATACTTACTATTTCTAGTGAGGTGCACTACACTTTAACTATCACAAAAGACAACAACGACATCTTGTTGTAGACCAAGCTCTTTCACTAAACCTCGAAGCTAAATAACTTCTTTCACTCCTTTAGTTGTAGCAATATACTCTGCTTCAGTGGTTGATAATGCCGCAATGGACTGTAAAGAAGAATACTAACTGATAGTTGAACCACATAGAGCAAAAATATAGGATCAAAGTGACCTTCTCCAATCATAGTCACCACCATAGTTAGCATCAACATAGCCAACTACAACACCAAGACCATAACGACTTTTGTCGAGGACCAAATTGAGCTCACTAAAACCCTTCAAGTAGTGAAATATCCACTTCACACCATCTTAGTGCTCCTTACTAGGATTATACATGTATCTAGATACAACATTGACAACATAGGCCAAATCTAGCTGAGTACGTATCATAGCATACTTTAAGCTACCAACGACACTGGAGTACAGAACACGTGATATACGTTCCTTAGCTTAATTAGTAGATGGGCATTGTTTAGCAGATAATTTAAAATGTGTACCCAATGGAGTAGTAACAGGCTTACAGTGAGCTAAATTGAACTTGTCAAGCATCTTCTGAATATATTTCTTTTAAGCGAGCATAAGTTTACCTGCTTGATGATCCCGAATAATCTCTATCCCAATAATCTTTTTAACAGCATCCAAGTCTTACATATCAAATTCACTGATAAGCTAAGCCTTCAACCTATCAACAATAGCCTTACTAGAGCAACCAACATGTCATCAATATAAAGCAAAAGATAGATAAAGGAACCATCAAAGAATTTTTAAAAATACACACAATTATTATAGCTACTTATAAAGTAGCCTTACCCAATCATAAAAAGTCAAACCTCGTATACTATTGTCTTGGAGATTGCTTGAGACCATACAAAGATCTCTTCAAATGACAAACATGATTCTCCTTTCCTTAAACCACAAAACCCTCGAGTTGATGGATGTAAATTTCTTGTTCAAGATTACCATGTAGGAATGCAGTTTTCACATCCATTTGCTCAAGCTCCAAGTCATTAAGAGCACATGAGATAATAGTACGTGAATAGAGGTATGACGAACACGAGAGAGAACACCTCATTGAAATCAACTCCTTCACATTTATCAAAACCACGTATAACAAATCGAGCCTTATATCTCTAGCTTTCAACATCGGGGATGCCCTCTTTGAGCTTATAAGTCCACTTGCAACTAATAGCATGCTTACCCTTAAGAAGCTTTACTAATTCCCAAGTTTCACTCTTATGAAGACTTTTAATTTCTTACTATATAACACCAATCCAATTTTCAGCATCTGCACTAGCAATAACTTCAGAATAATTTTTTGGCTTAGAATAAGTGTCAACTTCCTATGCAGCAACTAAAGCGTAAGCAAAGAGATCACAATTATAGTCCTTCAATCTCACTGGTAATTGGTATATCTCTTAGAACGATCCCTGGCCAACACAAAATCAGGTTGCACTGGCAATGTATCAACTTTTACAATGGCATTGGTATAAGTTTCTTGAGACTCAGAAGTAAGTGAAACTGTCTCCTGAAGGGGGGTAGCAGGGATGACGAACTCTACCTTCTCCCTTGTACTAGCCTGCTCATCTGCGCAAGGACAATACAACACAAGATCTTGCCTAGTAGAAAATATAATATCTTTATGAAATGTTACATCACGACTATGATAAATCTTAAGATATTTAGGGTCAGGACAATAAACACTATCCCATTCCCCGAAACCTACGAAGACACATTTAACAGCACAAGGCTCTAACTTACCCTCATTAACATGAACATAAACAGGACACCTAAAGGCACGAAGATTATAATAATCAACAGGGTTACCTGACCAAAACTTCTTCTGGGATTTTTCTGTCGAGAGAACGATGAGGAGAATGATTGACAAGATAACATACAGTAGTAGTCGTCTCAATATAAAATTCACATCCCAACTTACCATGAGAAAGCAAGCACCAAACTTTCTCCAATAGAGTCTTGTTCATATGCTCAGTAACTTCGTTTTGCTGAGACTTACCAATCAAAGTGTGGTGTCTAGCGATGCCTTCCTTCTTGCATAGGTTGTCAAAAGCATCTTCATATAAGTTAAAACCATTGTCAATTCTCAACCGCTTAATTTTCTTGCATGTTTTGTTCTCGAACAAGGTTTTCCACTCTAAAAAGTGGGAAAACTTAATTCTTCTTCTTTAGGAAAAACGCCCAAACTTTACAAGAGAAATCATCAATAATGGTCAACATATACCTTCTACTACCTCAAGAAGCAACGAGAGAGGGACCCCATAGATTATAATGAATATAATCCACAGTATCTTTGGTCTTGTGAATCCCTAGGAAAGAGAAACTTACTTTAATTTACACAATGTTCATAGAGCTCCATATTACCTGATCTCTGGCTCAATAGACCCCCCATGCACAAGATTTTGCATACCTTCCTCATCCATATGGCTTAAGTGGTAATGCCACAACTTGGTGGCATCTTTGTGAGACTTAGATGAGGCAACATCAGCAGTACTAGTCACAGTAGAGTCCTGCAACACATAAAGAACGCTGTGTCTTTTCCCTTTAAAGATTACAAGATTACCTCGAGATACCTTCATGACTCCACCTTCAGAGGAGTACCTACACTTAAAAGACTTAAGTGTACCAAATGAAATAAGGTTGCGTTTCAAATAAGGAATATGACGAACATTAGAGAGGGTTTTAACAACATCATCATGAGTTTTAGTGTTGATTATACCTTTCCCCATCACATCACACCGTGCATTATTACCTATAAAGACAACAACCCTAACAGTTTTATAGGTGGCAAATCAATCCCTGTGAGGACATATATGAAAAGTATAATCGTAGTCTAGGACCTATTCATCTTTGGATTGTTGTTCGCTTTTAACAATCAAAAACTATAGCAGCCTCGAGGATAGAATCAGATTGATTACCCTTGTTTTTACCTTCTTTTTTTAGTTTATTTTTCAATTTATAATAGTCTGAGACCTTGTGTTCGAGTTTCTTGCAATATTTACATGTAATATTGGCAACTTTTCCTCTAAAATTAGATTTATACTTCTTATGACTGTTACTGTTCTCTCGCTTCTCAAAAGTTTTACCTTTAACCGTTAAACCCTTAGCCTCCTTCTCAATGGAAGCATTAAACTATTCTTTAGACAACAAAGCAGATTTAGCTTCTTTTAAAGAGAGTTTCGCGGTTACCATAAAACATGATTTCTTTAAAGTGCTTATACGAATGAGGTAGTGAAAAAACAAGAAGTACTGCTTGATCCTTATCATCAATTTGATTATCAAGATTTTCCAAATCAATAATAATGGAATTCAACTCGTCAAGATGAACAGGTGTACTTTTGAACATTTTGAGGGTAAAGAGACGTTCTTTGAGACGAAGTTTGTTAATTAGACTCTTCGTCATATAAAGGGACTCCAATTTCAACTAAAGTCCTGCAACAGTTGTCTCATGGACTACTTCCGGAGCACTTCACATGTCAAGCACAACTGAATAGTAGACAAGCCTTTTTAATCCAACTCTTCCCAATCCTCAACTGACATATTGGCGGATTTCTTTGTCTTGCCAAACAAAGCTTTTTTCAATCTATGTCGTGTGAGAACAATTTGCATCTAGACCTTCCAAATAACAAAATTGATTTTTCTGTCGAATTTGTTGGTGTCGCATTTGGTAGAAAGAGACATGGCTACAAGACTTGATTGATCGAAATGAACTTTGCTTTGATACCAGTTTGTTGTGCTAATAGTCACTTAAGTAATGAAATCAATCAAGTAAATAAGGAAAAATAGTAGAAACACACAAAGAATTTTTACATAAAAAATCGGAATATCAAAAGAAAAATTCATGGGCAAAGAGAACCCGAAAATATGTACTATGTCGAGAAGAAAGATTACAATTATTTTCTCTCTCTCTCACAAGCCCTAGGACTAATGAAAATTATTCCAACATGATGTTTTAAAGGACCCCAAAAGGTGTTTATATAATAGTATAACCTTAAGATAGGAATTTTAATAAGAGTAGAAATTTGAAGTAGTATCAAATAAAGAAAGAAAAAATCGTAGGAATCTACATAGGGAATAGAAGAAGTTTTGACGACTTGGGTTATTATCCCAACAAAACTAACCAAAAACGTTAGAAGAACCAAACCAAACATAACATTGATTGAAAGTTTGAACCACGCTTTTGTCATACTGTTCCTTCTAATCTTATTTCATCAATGGAAGAACTGTTCCAGATTCAATGGAACAGGAAAATGTAAAAAAATAGAGAGAAAAGAAAAGGAAGGCTGGACAAGACACTATTAGCATTAACAAATGAGGTCCACGAAGTACTGTTTGATTCCTGCGAACTTGTCTTGCTTTATTCGCCTGTAATTATTCCAAATATTGAATAGACAACTCTAAAATCATTTCGTTTTGTCATAACTCATAAAGCTTACATGCAAGATTTATTCCTTTAATTTAATTTATTGATAATTATTCATTTTTTATTTTGTCTGATATCAAATCATGTAATATTATGATATTAGTTTAAAATTATAAATAAAAATTATGTAATAATTAAATGATTTGTAAACAATATAATGTAATTAATAATAATGTTTTAAAATACATAATTTAAAAATGATTATACATATTTAAAAATTTCTTGGGAGCGTTATTTTAAAATTAAATTAGTGGGTTGCTCGTAATTTTGTAATAAAACTAAACCTTCACTATAAGAAAAATGTAGATTAACGACGAAAATTTAGTAACGGAAATATTTCTGTTGGCAATTAGCGATGGAAATATGCTTTCCGTCGCTAAAATTGAGTGATTTAGCGACGGTACTAATATTCGTCGTTAAATTTGGAGGGAATTTGTCCCGTCAAAATTTGCAACGGAAATTAGCGACGGAACAATATAGCCGTCAGTAATAAATTACCGACGGAAAATATACCGTTAGAAATTAGCGACGGAAAGCATATTTTCGTCGCTAAAATTGAGTAATTTAGCGACGGTAGTAATATTCGTCGCCAAATTTGGAGGGAATTTCTCGCGGCAAAATTAGCGACGGAATATTTCCGTCGCAAAAAATGGAGGGAATTTTTGGCGGAATAAAAAATTTTGAGTTTACCTACGGA
>JAOSBK010000007.1:31008884-31020288 GCA_027568895.1 Erythroxylum shatona
AGCCTCCATTATATATGTATATATATATATATATATATATATATATATATATATGTATAGTTCCTTACTGACCGGGCGTTCTAATCTCTTACAGAAGCTGTCTAACATCAGTACACAGTAGGGCAAATCCTGTAAATGAATGCTGACCATGAACTAAGCGGGAAATTTCAAACAGGAGCTATGACCTGTACAAATATGCAAATGCAAGTTCAGAGTTTATCTTCAAGAGAGACTGCATGTGGGTTTTGGCTGAACATGTGAGGTTTAATTACTGATAGCTTGTAATGATGAGCAGATCTGAATCTGATGGTTGCTTCATATGGTTGACCCTCTCCATTAAATGATGCTGGAAGTCTTAGGTAAGATGGTTTACCCTCAAAAGGGTTAGTGATGAAATTAAATATTTTAAAGAGTTTTTGATTTAAGAGATTGAAAATTAGAGTGAGAATATAATAAATGTCAGTGAAATATGTTGAGCAAGTATTATTTAAGTCAACTCTGTTATTTAATTTTGAATTATTAAATATTTTATTTGAATATGTAATTTCTAAATAATTATATATAATTGACAAATTTAATTATTATACACATATATTTCTCTGGTTTAAGCATTATAATAATATATTTTAAACTGTTTAACACTTTTAATTTTTTAATTTAATAGCTAAAATTTTAAAACTTTTATAAATTAAGTCAAAAGATTATTCTTGTTAATATTACGTATTTACTAAATATTGTGTAAACTTTCATCTATTAGTTACACTAAACATTATTTTAATATGGTTTATACGAAATTTTAAAAATTAATTCCTAAATTAAAAAATTTAAACTATTTAATATTAATGGTGTGTGTGATCTAAGCTTGTGAATTACTTCGTACCAATAGTGATCACCACTTTTGGAGAAGCGAGATTTTATGATATATTAAATGTGATGTGACAAAGGCTCCATTAATGTGTAGGGTCTCTAGGCATGCAATTCAAGGCTGCTAACTACTTGTAAAGGTTTATTTGTGTAAGGAATTTATAGCCCAGATAGGAATTGGTTCCAGTTTTGGAGTCCCTTCATGGCCTAATCAAAAGGGCTGCTTCCAAATCTTAAATTAGATAAAATTTCCTAATTATAGTCTTAATAATGTCATTTATTAATATTAAGTTGTTTAAATTTTAAATTCTGTGTCTTCACTGTACATGTTTGAGAATTTGTTAAACTTAAGCTACGCACATTAGGTCCCTCAAAAACGAAAGTATCGTGATTATCCGATAAGACGAATTTTCATTTTTTCAAATAAACGATTGTAAGATCTATTGATTTTAACAACTAATTACAGAGTGGATCATTCGAACCTTTCAATTTGTAGATATAAATCTCAAATTTATGAATGCGAATATTCCCGAAACTTACAAAAAAAAAAGGAAGTGAGTTAGACAAAAAAAAGAAATAACTTAGACAAAAAAAAGAATTAAGATGAAAAGATTTATTTAGAATGATATAATATAAGCTAGAATGGTTTTTTATGTAATTTTCAAATTTTTAAAATTTGTTTAGACTTTTGATGAAAAGTAACCATAAAACACACACAACATAAACATCTCACGTAAACAAATCAAATATTACTTATATAACAACTCAGTCAAATTCTTAAGTTCAAAATAAATAAATTAAATTAAACTTAAATTAATAATTTATTATAATTAATTTAAGTTGAATTTAAGATTAATCTACATATAATGTTATATTTCTTTCTTATTTTTAACTAAAATTTGATTTTTATAAAATAAAGAGTTTTTAAAATGACGAAAAATTATATACCTTTTACCCAAATAATTAGTGTAACCTAGCTATTTAGAGAATAGACCTTGAGGGAGTTGGTGTGGTCCAAGTTTAGATCTCTAACAACAGGAAACCCTGAATCACGCATCGAAACTAAAAGAAGAAACAACAACTTGCATTGCATGGGAAGAACCTGAGCTTTTTACTTGGCTGTATCTCTTCAGTTTTAAATAATTTTCTTACTCAATATTGAGGGTATAACCTGCGAGCTCAGGCCTGAGGCCACTCTTCAGATTCAGTTTTTGAGGAAAACTTAGCAGATTCCCTTCCCACTTCCATAATAATCCTGACCACCTTCACTTACTCTAATAAATCAATTACATCTAATCTCTCAGAAGAAGAAGCAGAAGAAGATAAGATATAAAGATTTTCAAATTCAAAGTGGTCCAGCTTGCAGGGACCGAATAATACTCAATGGAGAAGAACAGTGGAGTACTTCGGTGCGCAGCATATGGTTAATTTCAGAGACTGTTCCATATCCTATTGTTTTTAAATGCCTTTATATGGACATTGTCAGGTATGTGTACTGTACATTTGATATTAATTAGTTTTGCTATACAATACAACCCTCCCACTTCCACCCTTTTTTATTTTTACCTACCAGATGTTTTAAGAGGGTCCTAATTATAGGAAGACACCTTTAAGTCATCCACACTCGGACTAATCTTCATTCGAGCCGGATAAGTCCCTTATGGGAAACAAAGCTCTGACCCCAAGTTTTAAACGGCTACAAATCCACGATCTCACTTAAGCCAAGAAAGCCTCTTACCAATTCATTTACACCTTGGGGTTACTCCCACCCTTTTCATTCTCTCCAATTTGGGTTTCCAACTGAGTAATAAATTATTAAAAATAATTTTTATGATGTTAGAAATAATAAGATTTTTATTTAAATATCAAATTATTTTCTAGTATTTTATTAAAAATACATATTATGACGTAGTAAATTATTAAAATTATTTTTTTTATCAATTTTACTTCACAAAAATTATAAGAACAAATTAATTTAAAATAACAATTATAAAATCATAAATTATTTTACAGTAATTTAAAATAACAAAATTAATACTAATAATAATAGAAGGGGACGAGGGGAGCGTTTTAGTAGGGTCAGGCTGTGTTGTCTTGACATGTACATATGCTTCTAAATTTCCGAGGGAGTTGGCCACTGTGTTACCTGACGAGAATAACAGATTGATAAGAGTAGAGCCTACAGGCTATCACAGGACTCAGGACAAAAATTAAGCAAGGTGGCGTCAGAGTCGGATTCGGTTCTTTGATGCTTTTTTTTTATAAAAGAAAATTAACCGAAATAGATTATATAACGAGTCTAATGAAACTAATCGTCATCATGTTTTTTATAAGGATAAAGTGACATCTAATAAGTGTAGTATCAAAATAAGTAATCCTAATATTAAAATGTTCTGCATAGTTGATAAACCAGTCAACATATCTGTTGTTCTCTCGATAAATATATCAATAAACAACAGTCCAGTTTTAGAAAAATAGTTCGTTGATGTCTATAACTATAGAATTGAGGGCCTCTGATCGGTTGGCTGCAGAAGAAAGGATATTGATTACTGCTGAAGAATCCACCTCAAGTTCTTTGATGCATTTGATAAAGCAGAACCCTAATATCTAGTTGGTTCATGGTTGCTTCCTTATTTACGCAAATCAGGAACTTGGAAGGAAGAGGTGTTACAAACCAACCGTACAACTAATGCCTCCAGCTCAGTAGAATTAGGGTTACTGGACTCTGAAAAGGAAAATCATTAATAGTAATGATCGCTTTGGAACTCCAACTCCTAGTTTCTGAGCAGCCCGTTTAGGTTTGAGTTCAGGTTCAGGCCCAGACGACGACATGTTCTTGAGCCTCACATTGGGGGCCTAACTTGCTTAAGTTCAAACTTATCATTACTCATGTTTGAGATATTATACTAGTTTTCAGTATAAATTTCTTTGAAAAGAACATCTTCACACTATAAGACTATGGTACTCCTTGAATTTGAGTCTCAAGTTGAGCATATATAATGGCATGTAGCATGATGTTGAAGACAACCTGAACCTTGAATCTCTCAAGCAAGGTAAGGAACTCTCATAACTCAGAGAAGGCTAATCTTATCTGTTCCTTGGAGAAGTATAACTCTACAACCGTGTTATATTGGCAAGATAGTTGAGTCAGTATCACATGAAACTTGTTCGACACGAGATCATAATTACGACATAGTTACAAGAAGAAGCCATTATCAGACAAGAACATGCGTACATAATTTGTCATATTCATAAGCAACACGTTAACTATTTAGAATTGTGGGAAATCTACACGATTTTCATTTCTGGAAGTCCAATGAACAGTTCAGTCCCAGACTGCTCTGAAGTACTGTTGCCACTCAGACTGGAGTATGTTTCATTTCCCTGTTAATGAGTAGCTTGCACGCAAGATTTTGCACCGGACTGTCAAGAGTTTAACGTTAATGAAAACATATGAAGGGAACCGGAGAAAAAAAGAAAAAAAAGACCATGTCCAAGAAGACTAAGAAGTATAGATAAGGATGTCCACATACCCTTTGGAGCACATTATAAATCAGGCACAACCCTCCATTATTGACTAGGAAATGAAGTTTCAAGCTTTAGGATATGTATGATGTTTTATGGGACCAATACAAGTCTGTATTAAGCAATGAAGGTTCCAGTCTGTGATTCTAGTTTATAATATATATGTGCTGATCATGGTTTTAAATTCCGATTGCAGTCCGTACCGTTATCGCGATTTATCATAATTGTATCCGCATTGTTCAACCTGTAGTCCGCAATTTAAAACCTTAATGCTGAATGCTAAGGTCATAACCGGCGTCACAGTGAATTTCTTGGTTTCATGGTTCTAGTTTATCTGAGTCTTGTATTCTACTGATCTTAGTCTATAAGAAAGATCTCTCAAAAGGTATAAGAGTTGAGAGTTCTCGTTGGAGAAGACAGTCCCTTACCTTTTCTCATAATCTCGCATGTTCTTCCAACAAAAGCCTTTCCTGAAAGCATCAGTTAAGAGTAGAAAATCAGGAATCAAAGTAACAGAAGATGAAAAAACCTGAATCCTTTGAACTATAAATCTTTTTTATGATATTGTCTACCTTAGCGTTTAATTCATGTATCTGCTCCAACAATAGCTGAGCCTGAATGGTATATATCAAGTACATCAGATTTTAGGTCAATTCCATGTCTAACGTACTCTCCATTTCATACCAGACTTGCAAGAAAATGCCACGAACCTTTCTTGCCCTTACATTACTTAAGCTCCTTTCGAGCTGGCTTGCAATGTCTTGGAGCTCGTCACTGGAATATGAGCTTAAACTACACTGTCCCAGAAGTTTCCTAAGTGCATCAAGTTGTTCTTAAGCTAATGCTTAGAGGTAAAAAGTTCTAATCAAGATCAGAAAATGAAAAAAATGTATCCAACTAGGTTTCAGTACCGCTTTGATTGTTCAAGAAACTCTATCTTGGTCCGCATGGATGCAGCTTCAAGCTTTAATTGCTGCAATAAGTGTGATTCACTGTCACTTCCACCTATCTGTACTTGCTTTGCATGTCTGTAGTAGCGATCCATTGTCTTGGGCATTCTTCACCATACCAATCACAAATCATTCTTGGATCAAATTCCTGGGAAAATATCTTAAGACAGAAAGGAATTGCAGATTTCTTGGCAAATAGATGCTACTGAATACTGAAATAATTTTGAAGATCATTTGATCTTTGTATAAAATATTTACTCCACGCGACAGTGGAATTGTTCAAGCTCTTCATGTATTTCCTCTTTCTCACCATTTTCAAGACCTAATTCAGTTCTGCAACTTACCATAGGAAAGCTCACTAACTTGTAATAAACTTCTATTTATGGGGAATATAGGGTATGATGGGGTTAAACCCATTTCGTCTTTTCCAAGATATTATCAGGCCAACCAGAGATCTAAAATAAGAAGCAAGAAGAGTGACAAGTCTTCTTCAGTTCTGGGCTGGCCAGCTAAAACCAGTTGCTTAATGGGTTTCACAAACCAACTAAGTGATCATAGTCAGTTTCAAACAAAAATTTTCAGTACTAAATGAAACAATTCAGAAAGGAAGTTTTGCCGGAAAAATTGCAGTGACTGAAGCTAAGTACTGGATGTCCTTGAAGAATGCTTCTGCAGGTGGGAAATTTCAGAAAGAGCAGCTAAGCCTAAGCAATATTATCTCGTTTTAAAAAGATCCCTAAAAGGAATAAGAATGAAAGATGGCACACCGGAACGGGTGTGCAAATCTGTAAGCATTGGAGTAGAATCTATAAGGTACAATCGAAACGAAATGAATATCTAAAAATGGGATCTTTTACCCTAAAGATATAGACTCCTTAAATGGATATATCTGTACGCAAACTCGCTAATCGCCATCTAACTATGTATCCACCGTTGGAGAATGTTCATAATTTCTTATGTGTGTACTATTGTAAATGAATGAACAAGCACAGTATTTTCTTTATTTGTTTTAAGAGATAACTAAGAAGAACGTACTCATGGCTTGAAAATTCATAGAGCCGTCCTCTCTGTGAAAAGGTGATCACTGCAACTTCTGCATCGCACAGAACAGATAACTCGTGAGCTTTCTTCAACAGACCGTTTCTTCTTTTGGAGAAGCTCATTTGCCTGCTCGCATCATTTTCGATCCTCTTCATTTGAATCTTTCCTCTCACCATTTCCTAGTAAAAAAAATTAGTTTAACCGTACCAGTCACACAGATTCCACGAAACCCTAAGTCAAAGCATACTAAAATGATCACCATATATTAAAGCTTACCAGATATTAAGCAAAATCCTTGAAGAAAATTGGTCTTTACCACTCCTAGGTTGCACCGAATCAAAGACTTCAAATGTATACAAAAACTGAAAACTTCTTGAAGAAATAACGATTACCCAATTCAAATTACTCCTGACTGAACACTGTAGAACCCTGAAACCCCAGAAGGGCTACCACAGTATAAGGTATGAGGCTGGTGTAAATGAATATATAACAGAAGAGAAAGAGGGATAGAAAAGAATCACCGAGGCATTGATGTATCAATCTCTTTACTTGGAGACCACAAAAACCCTTTGAGCATTTGATCTTTGTTCCTTATTCCCTTTATCTGCAGCTGTTATACTCTTCCTAATCCTCTCCACACCGCAAACATGGGAAAAGAAAAAGAAAAAGATGATGATAATGTGAAACAGGAAAAGGAGCAGAATAAATTAAGAATCCAATTAAGAAGATGAGAAGAACTTCATTTCTTATTATTATTACCCAATTTTTGCTAAAAAAGGAGAATAATTATTATATTTATTTTGCCCAGTCTGGGGGGTCGCACCATAAAAGGTCCAGTCCAAGGAAGTCCAACGGCTAAAAGGCGATCGTACGATGAAGTGCGGTGAGGGCCAATAAGAACTCGCCACTGACGCCCACAGTCACATCAACAATGGGACTGGGGTTGGGCAAAAAAAACATCGGCCACCGGCTGCTGAGGACCCCCGTCACATGACTCGCATTGACGACGAGTCAGCTGCATGCACAGCACAGAATTAGGTTTTTGCTTGTGTTTTGCCTCCGAACGGTCAGGAAGTGGGCATAATCACATTCTAAGATTTATTTTATTATGCTTGCTTAATTAGATGGAGGCCAACCCATTTTGGGAGGAAAATTAGAGAAGAGAGGTTGTATTTATATTCTAGATTTTAAAAGAATATAATTTACACTACAATAAAACTTACTTTTTTTTGTAACAATTTGAAAATCATGAAAAATTGGTCGCCAAATGTGCATAATATCCTTTGTGATGCTTTATGCCAATCGTTGCAAAAGGGTCAACATTTTGCGATGATTTAAAATTTTGTCACTGAAAGTCAAGGTTTTGGCAATGATTATCTCAATCGAAGTTTTGGCGGCGAATTTAGAAGTCGTCGCCAAAAGTTGATGATAAAGATTTTAAATCTTATGAATTTCTTAAGAGAATTTTGAGGAAAATTTTCATTTGGAATTATAAAAGCTGTCCAAGGGATAGATTTAGGATCTATTGCTATTTGATGAAAACCATTCTTTAAATCAAATTTGCTATAAATCCTGCTTTGACCAACCTTTTTTATGATTGTATTGATCCCTGGTAGAGAATACTGATCTTTGTGTGTATTCTCATTAAGCTTCCTGTAGTCAAAAACCATCCTTTCTTTGCCATGTTTCATTTCTCCTGTATTTGGATCAACTGTTGTTCCTGAATAAACAATCATAGCCATCATTCTGTGTCTTGATGAAGATGGTCTGATTACACCAAGTTCCAATAATATTTGGACATGTTTTCTAAACTGTGCTTCCATTAATGGTATTACATGCTTCAGAGGCTTGTCTTGTATCGTCAAGTCTGGATTTATGATGTCAAGTTTGCACAGTATACCATTCTTTTCCCAATGTTTTTGAGGTTTTTTTTCCCAATATATTCAAGATTTTCCAAATCTTGTAGGGCTGATTCTATTTCTTTTGAATATTGTCCAATATTCTTTTCGATGTTATAATACACCATATCTCTGATAGTGTAATATTCCTCAGTATCTAATTCCAATTCTGGTATGGCTAGGGAAGCCATATTAATTTCTGTACTTGTCGCTAGTTGTGACAAGTTTTTATAGAAAGTAATAGTGTTACCTTCTAGCCTTATTCCTCCTTGTTGTGCCCTAATAAAATTGCACCCTATGATTAATTGGATTCCATCATGTGGATTCATCGGAATACAGAATGTGAAGGGTATTCTGTATGTATTGTCTCCAATCATCATTTATCCATCCCTCAATTGAAATTAATAATTAATTACTGAATTTACTCCGCAAATTCTTATTGGCCATTTAGACCTTTCTTTTGCTTGTTCAGGAATTGCATCTATTTTGACGCAACATTTTGTAGCTCCTGTATCCAATATTGCCCTTAATTGGAATTCCTTGCATCCTGGTATCTTGAATTGTACATCAAAATTGTACAATTGATTGTTGACTCTTCCTTTCATCATACCAGTCTTAACTTCTTCTGTGATGGACAATACATTTTCTGGCTTGAATAAGACTATTGTTTCTTTGCTGTCTTGTTCAAAACAACTAGTCATCCTTTCTGTTTCAATCAATTATTCAACAGACTGAATTTGTGGAATAAAATATGGCTCAAAAATAATTTGAGCTATAGCATCTCCTACATCCACAAAATATTCTTTAGGACACGTATTTACTAGCACAACATAAATGGTACCTCTGTAGTCGTTATCTATAACTCCTGCGGAGATATCAATTCCTTGATTTGATATTGAAGATTTTCCCTCTATTCTCCCATAGACGCCTGATTGTGCTATTTCCATCCTGATTCCTGTTGAAATACTTTTTCTTTGAAATGGAGGTATTAGTATATAGTCTATGCTGTATAGATCAAATCCAGCAACTCCATTTGTTTTTCTTGTGGGTATCATAGCATGTGGTACTATTTTCATGAATTTCATGAAAAAGTTTTGTATAGGTTTCACCACGCTTTGCTGACACTCTGCTGATTTTTCTTTTTGTGTATTGCTAGTAATAACAAGAGCTCTGTTGGAAGCTCTCAACTCCTTTTTGAGTTGTTCTTCATCATTTTTCTTTAACTGATCAAATTCATTTTTATGAATGAGTCAGTAATGCTATCTATCGCTGATTTTCTTTGACTAGTATTTCATTTTCTTTGAGTATTTGAGTAATATACTCAGTCATTTCTTTGATCACACTGTCCTTGTCTGCAAATAAAGGTACGTATGTTGTCTGTTTCTTGATGACCTTAATTTGTAGATGTAGAGCTGAACAAAATGCGCATACTGTCATTAAGCACAGTGGACAATGTATTCGCATGTATTCAGTAGTTTTGGCCTTGCAATATATGCATTTGTCCCTTCCAACTGTAATGATTTGTTGATTATGTTGCCACTTGTGAACACAGTCTTTCATTTCTGCAGGTAGGTCAACATTTTCCAACCAATGATATTTCTTTTCAGTTTCTTCATCTTTCAATACAAAGACAAATTCTGCTGGTTCTAGTGTTAATGATTTTAACACTGTAGTATGATCAGGTTCTTCTCCTTCCGATACTGATAGTATACCATCACTATCAGGTTCATTCATATCAACTGATATGACATCCCAATCTTGTGGTAAATTTAATTCATTTATCATTGCGACCCTTGCAATGTTTCCTTTGGGATTTTTACAGTCTCTTGAATAGTGTCCCACTTCTCCACATGTATAGCATCTGCATTTATGAGTTGGGGGTTTCTTTCTTTTGAATACACGTATATGTGTATCATGTGGTTTTCCTTTGTAGGATCTTGCTTTTCTAAGACCGTATTTCTTGTTTTCTTTATAATACCCTGGAATAGGTATTTGAGTACAAAGGGAATTTAGATCCTTTAATCCTCTTTGCATTGCTACTTCTTGACACATTTCTTTGAGTTATAACCAAGTGAAATGTATTCTTGGTATAATCCCTATAGTATTTCCTGGATGTTTCTTCTTGAATTCTTCTTCTATCTTTCTTACGTACATTTCAGGTAATTTTCTGAAGAATTTTTTCTGATAATTCTGGACTTAAGAAGGATCTTCCTGACATTGATGCTAATGTCAGATATTCCTGTAGAAATTGCCCAATATGTTTTATTTCTTTGCAATTTAGTCTCTCTAAATCTGCATATGCTCTGTCTTGAAATGCTGTAGAACCCTGATAAGGATCTTCCAGGGTTATCATTCTCCTTATTTGTGAGAACACAATTTGTGTATCATCAGCTGCTGTTACTAGCATTTCATATTCTTGTGGATAAGCTAACCTTCATTGTTGAAACATTCTTTCATCACTTCACCTAATAGATTTTCTATATAGGTGACTTTGGGTTGATTATCTACCCAGCTCATTCTGTTGATGAGGTTGGTATTCACTGATTCCCATCTTGTAATAACATCCTCATATTGTGAGATATCCTCTGGTAGTACCAGTATTGCTCCAGTTTGTGCTTGTGCAGATGGTAGTACCCATTCATTTGAGGTATTCATCCTTTTTCCTCTAAATTTACTCCATCTTTCTCTTATTTCTGGAACATTCAACTTTTGTTCCCCTGTAGCTGGAGGATAATTAGGAGGCCCCATTGAAAAATCAGTAGGAGGTCTATATCCTGAGTCAACTTGAGAAGTTGATGCTGACTTTATCAATATTTCTTGTAGATAAGGTGCTTCTGTTAAATCCTCTACTCTTAATTTTGGATATTCCATATCCACATCTGCCATGAGCAATGTATTTTGTTCATGAAGACTATTTTGTGATATACTTTCTTTCTTTTCTTCGAATACTAGTATAGTATCCTTTTCTTCTAGGTCTTCATATTCTTCTCCCCATCCAGTACAGATTACTGGATCATTTATTTCTTCTGGGATTGTATATCTAACCATATACTTACAATCTTCTCCAAGATAATCCCATATTATTCCTTTTTCTTTTTCACTTTGTATAAAGTGATCAGGCAATAT